>JAMXBD010003359.1:0-124633 GCA_024138025.1 Combretum micranthum | reverse complement strand
ATCGTCTATCAGATGGAGAACCTATCCAATTTGCATCAGAATATTCAATTACTTTGGAGTGACCATGATCCTCATGTAGTAGACCTCTACCTAGAACACTTTTCACATATCTAAGAATTCTGATCACTGCATTCCAATGACTAGTACAAGGAGATTGGAGAAATTGACTGATAACACTAATTGCAAGGGATATATCAGGTCAAGTGATAGTAAGATAATTGAGTCTTCCTACCAAATGACGATATCTCCCTAGATCTGTAAAAAGCTCTCCCCGTCTTGGTAACAACTTCACATTAGGATCCATAGGAGAATCCACATGCTTGCAATTGAGCATACCAGCTTTTTCCAATATATCTAAAACATATATTTTTTTTTGAGAGAGTACTATATCGGAACTGGATTGAGCAACTTCTATGCCAAAGAAATATCTCAACAAACCAAGGTCCTTAGTCTGGAAATGTTTGAAAAGATGTCCTTCAATTGAGTAATACTATCCTGATCATTATCAGTTATGACAATGTCATCTACATACACTATTAAGTAAAATACATTGCCCTTAGGTATGTGCTTATAGAAATTGAATGATCAGATGTATTGCGAATCATACCAAACTCTATTACAATAGTACTGAACCGGCTAAACCAGGTACGTGGAGAATGTTTCAAACCATAAAGTGAACGACGAGTACTAGATTAGACACCTAAGCAATAAAGCTAGCGGTTGCTCCATATAAATCTCCTTTTAGAGTTTACCATGTAAAAAGGCATTTTTAATGTCCAATTGGTATAAAGGCCAATGTCGCATAGCTGCAATGGAGAGAAACAAGCGAACAAAGGACATTTTAGCAACAGGAGAGAATGTGTCACCATAATCCAAACCATACACCTAGTATAACCCTTAGCAACCAATCGAGCCTTAAGCCGATCAACTTTACCATCAGACCAACCTTAATAGCATAAATCCATCGACATCCAACAAAAGATTTGCCAGGAGGTAAGGGAATTAAATCCTAAGTATCATTAGCATGCAAAGCAGTCATCTCGTCTACCATTGCCTGTGTCCACCTTGAATCTGAAAGAGCCTCACTCACATTTTTAGGAACAGAAATGGAAGATAAAATGAGACAACTGTACAATAGGATGGAGATAACAGTTGATATTTTTTAGGAACAGAAATGAAAGATAAAAATGAGACAACCGTACAATAGGATGGAGATAACCGGTGATAGCTAAGGCAATTATAAAGTGAGTGAGGATTACGAGTAGAACGGTTACCTTTTCTGAGGCTATAGGAAGGTCCTCTTTAGGTAGGTCCTCAATAGGTGGAGATGTTGGAACAAGAGATGAGTCAACAAGAGCTTCTAAAACATGCAATGTGGATGCGAAAGGTAGGTGTCGAGAGCGTTGATGGTAAACCTGTAATGGTGGAGGGGAAGGAATACATTGAGGATGACGGAAGTAGACTTAGGAAGGGCTAACTGAGAAGGTTTGGTAAAACCTATGATAAAGAAGTCTCAGATGGGGAGAGGAAATAGAAAGAAGAAGATTCAAAGAATGTAACATCAAGGGACAAACAGTAGCGTCGAGTAGTGGGTGAATAACACTTATAACCTTTCTGAAGTTTGGAGTAACCAAGGAAAACACACTTAATAGAATGCACTGATAGTTTATCCTGACCAGGAGACATATTGTGAACAAAACATGTGCAACCAAAGACACATAGTGAAGCACATACAAGGTTAATTAGGAAATAAGATCGTGTGAGGAATTTTGTGCTAAAGAATAGAAATAGGCATTCTATTAATGAGATAACAAGTAGTGAGAACAGCATCAACCCAAAAACGAGTAGGTACATGATGATGAAAAAGAAGTGTGTGGGTAGTGTCAATTAGATGTCTATTTTTACGCTTAGCAACTCCATTTTGTTGAGGTGTATAAGCACAAGAGGATTGATGTAAAATGCCATGAGAGGATAGAAACTCAGTAAATTGATTAGAAAAGTATTCAGGAGCATTGTCACTACGCAAAATTTGTATAGATGCATTGAATTGTGTTTAATTTAAGCATAAAATGACTCAAAAATTGAAAATAACTTGGAGCGACTTTTCATTAAATATAACAAAGTATAGCGCGAATAGTCATCAATAAAGGTTACAAAGTAATGAAAACCCAAAAGCAGACAGACACGACAAGACTAGGGCCCCAAATATCATAATGAACTAGAGCAAAAGAAGAGGCAGCCCGATTATTGACCCACTTAGGAAACGAAGTTCTAGACTGTTTCCCAAGTTGACAAGACTCACAATCCAAGGAGGACAACTGAGAAAAATTAGGAACCATCTTTTGAAATTTAGAGAGACTGGGATGACCTAAATGATTGTGGAGAAGAGTTGGAGAGACTGTAGTAGAACATGCCATATAAGAAGCTAAAGGGTCGGTGAGGTAGTAAAGCTCCTGTAAATCACATCCTGTGCCAATTGTCTGTCCCGAACTAAGGTCCTGAAAAACAACAGAATGAGGGTCAAATTTAATAGAGCAATTTAAAGCACGAGTGACTTTGCTAACAGAGACAAAATTAAATGGACAATATAGAATATAGAGAACATTTTCTAAAGGCACAGATGGTAAGGGTTGTGCACTACCCACAGCTTTAGGTATATCGTGGGAACCATTTGCTACAGTAACAGGAGGTAATGGCGAAGATTTCAAGAAGTGAAAAAATAAGTAAGGATTACTAGAAATATGTTCAGAAGCACCTGAATCAATCACCCATGGACCTAAAGTAGAAGATTAAGTGAGACATGCAACAGAATTACCAGTGTGGGCAAAGGAAGTTGTAGAAGATGAGATTGCTGTGAAGCCTGATACTACAAATAATTCTCAAGATCAGCTCTAGTGAGAAGTAGAGATTCAGGATGTTGTGCATCAGAAGAGATAGGATTGGTATTCTGAATGATATTAGCTCGTGGAGGACATCCATGCAATTTGTGACGTTTGTCCCTGGTATGACCCCACCGATGGCAGTAGGTACATCTAGGACGGGTTTCCTTAACAATCCCACGTTCACCACCCTATCCTTCTTTGTTAGCCATGTGACGTTAGGAAGCCATCTGAGAAACTAAAGCTGAGTTATCCATAGAAAAAACATATATAGGTACATTAGGAATTGATGACACACGAAGAATGCGAGAGAAAACTTCATCCATAGATGGTATAGTAGGACTAGCCAATATCTGATCACGAATTGAAGTAAGATTAGGACCAAGTGTAGCAAGGATGCAGGCCATAAAAAATTTGTCTCTTTAAGTCAAATCATCTTGAAGAGATTGAAAAACAGCAACAGTCAATTGCAAATGGCAGTGGACGGTGGTTAGCGGTGGTCGGCGGCGGCTACCGAAAATAGGTTGGAGCTAAATGCTGGGACGATCGGACCTAGGGAATATTAGAAAACTGGCGCGTGACACCAAAAGTAGGCCGGAAAAGACATGTCGGCCAAAAAAAGGGATCAAAACAGCGGACGACAGTAGCGGAGTGTGGCGGTGTTTCTGGAGGCGAGCTTCCTGGGTTTTGTTGTCGGAGAAGAGAGAAACACGACGATGTAATCAATTTTGAAATCCAACTCTAGGAAGAGCAAATTTAGATGCAAACAACCACAAAAAATTAGGGTTTGTGTTCTATGGCTCTGATGCCATGAGAACAAAAAGAGAAAAAATATATCTCTTGTTATTATTGATTTGTTTGTACATACATAGAGATATATATACAAGTTCTTGTGACTATTGGTTTATCTTCCTTGTGAGTGTTGGTTTATCTTCACCTACTGCTATATTAATTACATTAATTAGTGAAAATAACACTAATAAATACAATATACAACTCTACAGGTCTGTTTGGCATCTGACACCCGGTAGATGGCAAACACTTTTTTCAAGTTTTTTCTAACAAATTGTCTATAAAGAAATATATATCGATGAAAAACATGTGATGGTTTTCATGGAAATATTAAATAAACTAGATATGGAAAAAATATAATTATAAATTAGATACCTTTACATATAAAGTTTAGATACAGATATAAATATAAATGAGAAACAGATAATCCAAACGGACTCATATTGTTTTGCACAGTGGACCTTTCCTTTTTAAAGCCTTGAATTATTAATGAAATTTTCTGAATTTATCCCAAGAAGAAGAGGATAATAAAAGATGTATATATGTTTGGCAACCTGGTGAAAAATGGTAAATGAGTGGAAATGAACAAGCATAAGGAGAAGGGAAGAAAAAGAAGAAAAATGGAATTTTGATAGAACTAAAAATCAATTAAAACCAACTGAAGTAATGATAATTTTGTTTGATAGAAAAAATATGGAATAAGATTCATGAGGGGTGAGCATAAGAAAGTTTATTTGTTTAACATTGGAAATAGGTACGCTACTTGCTGCATGAGTACTCACATGAGCAGATTGCTTATTTTAAGAATTCACTCATGAAATGTAGTTATCTGACTAGAGACTTCCTTTCACTTATGAGTGGCTATTTGTATGAGCTTATGTAAGACTTGACACCCTCTGGAACTACTAGAAACTTCCAGAATCTTCTAGAAATACTTGAGTAATCAACTTGCCAGCTAAGCAAGTGCTGACTAGAAAATATCAGCAAGATGTCTAAACTATAAACACAGGACAAATATAAAGAAGTAGCAGATCTTATATGAACTAAAGGTAATTTTCTAATAGGAAGTCATATCAATGCCACCTTGTTTAAAGGAGTCCTTGTCCTCAAAGACAGTTCATATAGTCCACAACCAACCCACACTGGTGGCTTCATACTCAACCGCATGTGCGATGAACTTTGCTTTATCTTCCACAGCGACTCACCAACCCAAAACTCCATCTCTCTTCCTCTTGATTTGGCTTCTCAGGAAATGTGGATAAAAGAAGCAGAGGTGGACATCTAATTGCTCTTGCACATCCAGGATTAAAGTTGATGCTGGAGTGTCGTTCACAGGCGGAAACTTCCTGATCAAGCTCTAGTGAAAACTCCTGTAGCTGATCTTTAAAGAAATAGGTAAAAGATGTGCCATATTATGTATGGAAGGAACAGTTGTAATTACTCCTTTTTGCAAACTTATGTTGGTCATAAGGTTAGGACTCTTGATAACGAATCCCTGATGCTGGTGGAATAGAGTAACAAAGCCATCCTTCCATGAGATAGTGGACTGCTCATCATCCGAAGGCAATGTCAGTCGCTCCCGTTCTTTTCATGAGATGAGAAAGCCTGGTGCACTGACTAGAGCAGGGGAGAAGTTGCATGGATCATGTGCAGATCCTGTGTTGCTCAGCAGCTATTTTTGTTTCTCCATAGGAGCAAAGCATAGGTTTTTGCCATTGATTTTTACCTTTGACTTCTATTTCTTATTTAAATTGCCACACGACATCATCTTTCTCCACTTCTCTTTGAGAATAAATATAAAATGAGACTTGCCATATTTCTTGATCCTTTAGAATTTGATCAAGATGCATGGAGGCTCAAATTGTGTGCATCTTGGCTTTCTCCTTGGAACTTTTTGTCTGTATATGGTCAAGCCAAAAGTCATGAACCTTCTGGGCATCAGCAGCACTTTTTATTCAATTCTGGGCATCTTCTCACTTATTGCCCATTCACTTTGCTCAATGGAATAAGAGGAGATTGGAATTCCAATTCAACGGAATGTAATAGAGTTGTAATGGTTATTACAATATTCACTTGGTATAAAAAGTAAAACAAGTAATTATTAAAGTAAAAAGATAAAATATCTATAATGTCCTTGTATTTATTATAAAGAGAGGATAATTGTATAGGTGTTATTGTTAAGATAGAGGTATTTACGACAAAGTTGAAAAATAAACCATTGAATGGTAATTTATGGGGTGGAGACATGAATTGCTATTCATCATTTTAAATAGTAGTAATTTATTACTAATTGCTATTCCTTTCAAGTGAACACCGCAATATCAGATTTACGTTAAACGAAGAAAAAATAAATTAGGCTGTTAGATTTGCGAATCTATATAGAATTGTGAGAGGGTCTATAGAATTAGAATATAAAATCAAAACGTGAAAATATAACTTTTTACAAACTACGTGATATAGTTTTAAAAAACTATAGATATGCTTAGAATAATTGTAAAAATCTTGAAATACATAAATATAATAGCCAATCATATTTACAAACTTAAGTTTTTTTAATGGATGGTTATAAGGCTAACCTAATATTAGAGCAGAATGTCATTATTCATCCCTGCATATTCATTACAACCCATTATATATTGTTCATTTAATGGGCCTTAATAAAAGAAAAAGGGGTCTTGACCCTTCCCTCCATCACTCTTATTCTTGTTTTTCTTTAGTCATTATTCAGTCACTTCTTGTTTTTCCCTCTATATCTAATCTCTGATTTAGTTAGATAAACACATATAATGCGGAGTTGCTATCTCCCAATTTTTTCTACTTCCTTTCATTCTTTGCAACCAAGCACAACATGAAACTCTGCAATGATAAAACCATTTTCTGCATCAATCTTTTCGGAAGGATCTTATATAAACTCAATAGCTTTCATCATCTACTACTGACAACTTCAATCCTCACTTTTCTCTCTCGTCTTGCTTATTTCATCCTCTTGACCAGTCCCCAAATGCTTTAAATCCATGTATGAATGAAGAATGGGATTATGGACTTGTTGAGAAGTTATGTTAATAAAAAGAAAACTCTCGAGGGAGATAAAACCATAAAATTCTATAGATGAGCCTATTCCAGTTGTGCGTGCCTTTCTTTTATCTTTTCTTTTTTTTTCCTTTTTTCTTTTTTGGGGGTTGTTGGTGTTTGTTTTGTGGGTGTGGGTGTGGAATCAGTCAAAGGTCAGCAAAAGAGCAGATCCTGTCAATGGTAGTTGACATGATCAATGATTTCAAACAGAGAGGTGTCCTCGTAATTTCTATTATTTTCAACAAGTGTTAGAATTATTTACCCTTCTCAGTATTGTTGTTTATGTTCAGAGTAATATCTCATGCAGCCATACCCTTTTAAAAACAAGCTCAGACTATCTGATGAAGTTTTATGTAGTTACCAGAATATTTATGAGATTGTCAAGCAAAAAAATTCTACCTTTTTGACTTGAATTATTGCTTTATGTTTAAACTGTTTTGCAGTAACATTTAGCCGCAGGGATCCTGAAGGAAAACTTGTAATGGGTTTTCGAAAAGCATCAACTTCCATTGTGATGCAGGTTACATGCTACAATTGCATCTCTTGTCACTGGACTTGAATCATTATTGGACTTCATCATTGATATTAACTTATATCCAAAAACAGGATCCTCAAGTATCCTCCTTTTCTAATGGAAGTCAGACTGGCGATGCTTTAATCTCTGGTGGGTTTGAGAATTTGCCAATCATAAGTGGTTACTCTAGCCTCTTACAGTCACTCAAGGGAAGCACAGATCCTCAATTGAATGCTCTATCCAAACATTTTAATTCAGCTACCAGTGATATAAGTTGGCAGACAACTGAGAAGGATGGAGGAGACCCCAGAGAGGCCTTTCTGATTCCATCTGCATTTGGTCAAGACAAGAAAAGAGCTCGAAACATTGGTTCCAGAAGTAAGAGACTGCTCATTGATGGTCTGGATGCTTTAGAGCTGAAACTGACTTGGGAAGAAGTGCAAGATTTGCTTCGTCCACCTCCAAGTGTCAAGCCAAGTGTGGTTATGGTTGAAGATCATGCATTTGAAGAGTATGAAGTGAGTGATTCTGCTCTAAATCCCACTGTTTCATTTTTGCTACATGTTTATTCTTCATCAATATTGAAGGGTTTCCACTACTACATCTTCCAATATAGGTTATGATGTGTGATTATCTTTATTTTTTTATTGTCATTTTTTACTTTTATTATTATTTTTTTTTTGGACAAGTGATGTATGGTTTTCTTCTCAATATGGTTAGCATTATTTACAGATAAAGAATGTTGAATAATTTAACTTTAAGGATTGCATCAACACATCTCAACATGGACTCAATATAAAGCACCAGAGTCAGTTTATCTGACCAAATAACTCCAAAGCATTAGTTAAATAGAAAAATACCCTTTAACACTGTCCATGTGACCTCTCTCCGTGTCAACTTGCACGTGCAAAATCCTTGCAGCCTGAAATTGTGGCCAAAATTGGATTGCATGATCTTGTTATGCTGCAGAATTTTGAGGTTAGACTAACCGGAGTACACTGATTCTGGCTGCATGATTAGCCTTGGTCCATTCACAATAATATGCTGCTGCTTTTATATTGCACTTGCACAATCTAGAGTCGAAGGGAAAAATCTGCTTTTGGGTTGCATTTGTGCAGCTGATCTTACTGTGAACATGAAAAAGTTAGCCATTGGGCTGTTGGGTACAACTGGCTAAAAAAAGAGTGGAGGATGGGACTAGACGGGAAGTTGGGGGTTGGGGTTGCCTAGAGTAGGTTTCTTGGCAAGTGTGAAAGAAATTTATATCTTAAGTGAGTGTAATCAAATATAAAAAATTTTGATACAGTGCCAAAAGTTTATTCACAGGAAGCATTAATAATGCAATAGGAGAAAAGAAGTATTAATGAGTACTTATAAGAAAAAAGACATGAACAATCACTGATAAATCATGCAAACTAGTTTGATTATGTTTATAGAGGAGAGTGTGCAAAGGGAACCTTGTCAAATTGGGCCTACTCGGAAAGTTTAAGACCTTGCATCAATGCAAAATTTTCAAAATCATCTAATATGAAGCTCTAACTTCATGGATTCAATCCCCAGCACTAAAGTTGGGCATTTGTATCGCTCTTTTCCATACTAAGCATGGACCATGCCCATAGTTTTTGTCCATCCACAAGTGTCTACATTTATAGCAAGCAAACATGCCTCCACTTTTTCAGTCAAAGTTGATTCATCTTCCATCTACCTCTGCCTCTTCACTCTTGCTTTTTCTTACCCAATGACTTAAAAATGGTGCCATAGCAATGGTATACATTATTGAATTTAAGCTAGCTACATATCACACCAATCCCTCTATGAGGCTTGAGAACCTTGCCTTAACTCAGCTATGCTCAGGCTGATGTATCGTCAAGGTGAGAGTTAGCTGCATTTGCAGTAATCACCACTTAATCAATCATCATGACTAACAATCATTAAAATAATCACCATGATATAACTTATCGCTGAAGTTATCTAGTATGAACATACCAAGAACAATATCGAACCCTATCGATCGAGCACCAGATCAAGAAACCAAAATTAATTAGAAAAGAAGAAGAAGAAGAAGAGATAGAAGAGAAAAGAAAAGATTCAAAGGTTATGTCAATCAAATCAGCTTATGAAGTTATGCGGATAGATGCTGTGAGAATCCCTTGAAGCATCTCTGTGTGGAATAAGAAAATTATCCCACGCCATGCTTTCATCCTCTGGTTGGTAGCTCTAGAAAGACTCATAACTTTAAATGAACTAGTACATTGCGGAGCTGCAAACCTGAGTTGTTGTTATCAGTATAATAAAGATGAGGAAGCTCACACACACCTATTTATCAAATGCTCCTTTATAAGTGAAGTATGGGACAGAGTTAAGGATCATCTCCTGAAAAGGAGCCCATATCCCTCTGATTCGGCGAGTATTCACGAGCTATTCAACATGTGGTCAACGTCTAGATGCCTCTTTGAAGATTTTAACCAGCATCACAATCTATTTTGTTTGGAGGGAACAGAATGAGAAGAGGCTTGGTATTGGTTCTAGGAGCTCTTCTGATGTGTCTCAGTCTATTCTCTCCTATTTTTATGCAATAGATAGTTCTCATGTGTTTAATTGTCAAGATCTTGATCTTAGCACCCTTTTGTTATTATCAGTGTTTTGCCTGAGATTTTAGGTCTCTTTGTGAATACTATTTTATTATGTACATTTTTCTTTCTTTTCTTCTATTTTATCTTCCCTTTGTAACCTTTTGGAAAATCAATGAAATATGAGGGAAAAAAAGAGAAGCTTAAGGTCTCCAGTCACTACAATTTAAGAGGCAATAACCATATTATCTCAAACCATTTGAAGTATATTTCTTCTTGAACTTATGCAAGCTTGGTAGTAAAGCACAGCTTATGATTGGAATTGCAACAGTTATAGACTCACTAATCGTAAGACCGTGTATCACCACAGAAATACAAACTTGTTGGTTTTATGTTTTCAGGAGTATTTTTCAGAGAATATTATCACTACCTTCCCCATTGAAACTACATTCCATGATTATGATGGTTTATTGATGGTCGCATGGGAATGCAGACTATAGAAATGTAAGTAATTAATGTAAGTTTAGAGTTTCTTGAAGGCGTGGCATCCATCATATATATATATATGTATTTGTCCCCATCATAATGGAAAAACAGTTGTAAGATAAAATGTAAACTATCTTATTTAGTTCACAGAGAAATAAGTATACTATTTAATTAGTTTGGTAGTTGAATATTTTTGAAATGTCAAGTCCTCAATTGAATATAGATCAATAGTTCGAGTACAAGTGCTCTCTTTTCAGAAGTAGGTAACAATCAATGTTTTTAAAATGTAGAGGAGGAGGAATAGGCAGAACAATGTAGAAACCAGATTTTATCAATATCAAGTGAATAGAGGAGTGCGAATCTGTGGTTTATGCATAATTAGCAATTCGAAATTTCAGTACCTGTTTGGCAGCTTTGGAATGCAACTTATAGAGGTTTTTCATAAGCAAGGCATCTGTTATATAGCAAGTCAGCTAGGAAAACTGTTAGCAGCTAACTCCTTTTCAGCTCAATAAAATATAGTGAGTTTTGCCCATGTATGTTGATATAAAGTGCTGATAATGATTTTGTAAGCACAATTTGGGTTAGACGTTTTGATGATGAAAAATTCCTATGAAGATTGAATATCAATGGAAGTCCCCCACTGACTTTAGTGCAGGGTCTTTAGGCATATTTTGACTGATTAGTTGTCAAAGATAGAAGAGCTTTTGCTTGATCTTATTGAGGTATATATCGCTCCCTCTCCTAAGATTGTCCTAGAAGCTTTAAGTTAAGAGATCATCGAGTCTTTTGCTCCTTGGGTTGATGCTACATTGTTTGTTGCTCAAGTCCTAGTTGAAGGAAGTGCCACTATTTTTTGCTTTTGGAGGCCAAGCAAAGGAAAATGCTTTTGTGGTTGCCTTGGATAATTCCTAGAGTTTGGGTGAGTTATCTGGTGCCAAAGAGCTTTAGAGCGAGGTCTTTTGTTTGACGTGACATTAGTGGATTTTCTTGATGGTGCCAGGTAGGCCATGGCTTCCAAAAGCTGAAATCTTGTATATCATGTACCAAAAAGAAGAAAAAGAAGAAACAATGGTCTAGGTTCTAGTGTGTGAGTTGTTAACTTGTTCTTATTGTTGTTATAAGAAATCCTTTTCCTTTGGCTCTTTTCGATTTGTCTGTCATTGTCTTGAGGTGACTATTATCTTTTTGTCTTGTATCTTCATGTATTCTTTTGTAACTTTTTCATTATCCAAAAAAAAAAAAAAAGAAAAGAAAAAAGAAAAAGAATTTATCCCTAAAAAAATGAATATCATATTTGTTGATCGTCAATGACTTTTTTTTATGTGCATTCAAAAGAGAAGCATATCTAATACAAGAAAGCTCCTTGCAAATTCAAATGCTGTGTACGATGGATGTTAGAATAAGTCATGAGTCAGTCAAGGATATTATTTTACTTATATTTTAATTATTTAATATGATATTATGTTAGAGTTTGTCAATTCCTAGCATGTGTTGACAATAAGCACAAACATAGTACTAGACAAGGGGATCGTAAATTGACATCCTTGGGCCTTTTCAATCCTTCTTAATTATCTCACTGGATGGGTTATTTAACTTTCTCAATGCACATGTGTAGGGAAAGAGTTAAAGAGTATAAAATAATAAAATCCCTCTTTGATCTACAAACTTAAAGTAATAGATTAGTTAGACTTTGGAGTGGAGCTAAATTTAACAATGGATTAAATCAGAGTGGGAAGATAATAACACAGTTTTTTTGCCTTTTGTTTTAATTTTATGCATTCTAATTGGAAATTATTTTATTTTGTTTATTTTTTTGGTAGCAGTCTATTTATTTGTGTGAATTAGTTATAATGAGGCGATGTCAAATCACTACAGAAACTTTGGATTTTCTCATTTTAAATCTGAAGCTTCAATTCTTCAATATCTTACTTGATTAAACTTTTTCTTGTCAAATTACTATCCTACCTTCAACTGTCTACACTTATACTCTTTGACCAATGAGTTTCTGCCATGTCATCTTCTTTAATTGGATAGGGCTTCGGCAAATAAAAGTATAATTGAGTATAACGTTGAGTGATTTCAAACTTCAGGTATAAAATTTGATAAGTAAAAGTTCAATTGGGTGTAACTTTTAGTAGCTTTAAACATTTTGGGTGAAATTGAAAAATTATGCAAAGTTCAGATAGTAGTTTTGAACTTTTGATATTATTCCAGTTATAATTGTGTTGAACTGTGAATATAAGAACTTCTGGAGAATGCACTAAATGTATTTGGTGGAAGATTCTAATGAGATTTACTTGATTTATTTCTAGTGGAAGAAAGAAAACAAAGTCACTTACGACTGGCTGCATGTATTGATTATATTGTCTATATGGATGTTTACAGCCATATTTTGCAACACACACTACTTCACCATTAATAAGCCACATCAGCAGCCAAATTAGATGATTACTGTGGTTATCAAAAGGACTTATTCTAGAAATCTTTTTCTTGATCTATCTGTAACTGCTTGCATTAATCTTTTGACAGGAGCCACCAGTTTTTGGAAAGACGAGTATTTTCATGGTTAGATCTTCTGGGTATGTATGTACAATGTTTCTAACATGTCTATACTGATCCACTCTTATCCTATGGTACAGCTTCAAAGCATTCATTGTGGTTGACTTATTTGTTAAAGGATTTAACCAGCAATTATAGCCTACATGGAATTGTTCTGGCATGCTCACGTGCACACACATTTAGCCCATATTTCCATTTTCATTGTCTGCATTGCATCAAACTAAGAAAGCTTAGATATTTAGAAAGCCTGATAAAGTTCATATTAAAAAATATTTTAGTGTCATCTTGTTAGAGACTACTGTCATTGTCAATAGTTAATCCACTAGCCGTTAAGTATAAACTAGAATTGCTTCCATCTCGGTAACAGATCCAGGGTTCAAGCCCTAATCCAACTTGGTAGAGAAGGGGAAAGGTGAAGGGGAATGAAAATGCTGACAGTGAAAAGCATAGAATGGCCTAAATATACTTCAATTTTTTGGTCAACATTATTTGGCATTTCAGAGAACCTGCCACAATTAGGAAAGCCACCAGGAGGGTAGACCTTATATTATCACTTCATAAGACAAAATTTGTCATGACATGATAATACATTTTCTGCCCAACTTGCCGCATTTATACAAAATAAAATAGACATTTATATATCTATATGTTTTTTTTTTTTTTTTCCTGTTCAGGGGACTGGAGCAATGGACCCAGTGTGATAACTGTACCAAGTGGCGTAGGTTACCTGCTGAGGCTCTTCTTCCCCCAAAATGGACATGTATTGACAATTGTTCAGACCAAAGCAGGTCAGTCATTTCTCTATTCTATATAGTAATTACATTTTTATTTTTTGTAGTAATTAAGTGAAAATTTCTGTAGGTCCTCTTGTTCTGCACCAGATGAGTTAACGCAAAGAGAGTTGGATAATCTTCTCAGACTGACAAAGGGTATCATACTGCCAGTTCATCGTTGCTGTTTTTTGCATCTCTTTCTCCCACACACACACACACTCAATATTAAGTATCACTCATCAATCATCATATAGCCTTGTTGGTTTGTGGACTCGTTGGTTTTGCTAATCATTTGTAGTAGGAGAGATAAATACAAATTTCAATTCCGTTAGGTTCATCAAGCCAACAAATTTCCTGCTGATGTATGATCACTTAAAAGCCCATATATATGAAATATTAAGAACTTTCTCCCAAAAAATAAAAAATAAAAATCCTTGAAAAAATAAGATACACTTCTTGGTTTTGACCGCTTCACAGATTTTCATCAATGTTGCACTACAATTTATACATATTCAAAACTCACAAATAGGACCGCAAATGAGTAGAGTTACTTATGAGTTACTAGAGCTTAGTTAGTTTTAGGTCCGATTCAACTCGAGTTAAACGAGTCGAGTTTGAGCTCAAAATGAAGATTGTTTAGTTAAATGAGCTAAACTTAAAGTACCTGTGAGTCAGTTTGCAAACAAGCTCATGAGCTTGGTAAGGGCTCACAAGCCAGGCTCGCGAATTGGCTTATTAATAATTTTTTATGATATAATTATTTATAATAATATATTAATACAATATCATATATTATCTATATTAATATAATATTATAATTATAATTATTTATGTAAACTACTCTTAGCTTAGGCTTGTTAAGCTAAATGAATTGACAAGCTACACTTGGGCTTGAGCCTATCCTTTTCGAGTTCATTAAAAAGCCGGTTTGGTTCAAGCTCGTTAACTTGTCAAACGAGCTTGCAAGTTGCAAAAGCTTGTCCTCGGTCATTTATGCCTACTTATAGAGTTAATACCGTTGAATAATGATTATTCATAGTCCTTCGTATTTCAGTTATCTTTGAACTACAAGATACATAGCTTCTTCAAGAACCTTTTTCTTGGAGATATGGTTAAAGCTTTGGAATTTAAAACTCTGCATGACAATAACACGCAATTTGGTTATTACGCATATATTGGAGTTCTGTCTCATGTAGAACTATGCAATGTAAAGGTAAACTTTAATAAATTGACATTAAACAGAACTTCATCCTAAGGAATTGATTTGACTATTTTGTTACAGTAGATTTCTAACACGCTTTCATGCTTAATGCTAACTCAACTAGTTATCTATTATTAGAGAAACATCAGGTATTCTTGTTTTAGAAATTCACAATAAGCTGGCATTTTGTGCTTATGTTTGTAGTGGAGGGATTGCTTGCACATTCTGTAAGTTCTTACAGGATTCTGTGAATTATTCTGTTCTGTCTGTTGCTGTAGAATATAAGAAACGAAGATTAGCAGTGAAGTATGGGCCAGCTTCTGAACATGAATCATCAGGGCTTGATGCTTTGGCCAATGCGGCAATCCTTGGAGATACTGTGGGTGAACCTGGAACAGCATCTGTCGCAACGACAACCAAGCACCCCAGACATCGTCCTGGCTGCTCTTGTATTGTATGCATTCAACCACCAAGTGGGAAGGGCAAGCACAAGCCCACATGCAACTGCAACGTTTGTATGACTGTTAAACGCCGTTTCAAAACCCTGATGATGCGAAAGAAGAAACGCCAATCAGAGCGTGAAGCCGAGATTGCTCAACGGAATCGACAGATATGGGGTCCTAAGGATGAAGCAGACATGGATAGCAGCTCTAGACATCTGTCTCCTCATCTTGATTCTTCAGAGAATGAGGGTAGGAATCCAATTGAATTGGATTCTAATAGCCAGGTGCAGTCAGCCAATGATTTGGCTGAACTGGGCAAGGGACAGATAGATTTGAACTGCCAACCTGACCGTGAGGAAGATCATCAGGCAAATGTGAGCCGTGTTAGCATGATGAATCTCCTTCGCGTTGCGAGCCAGCCTCTGGAGACATATTTGAAACAAAATGGTCTCACAAGTTTATTGTCCGAGCAACAAGCTAGTTCAGCATGTGTGCAGCAGCAAACTACTGTGGAGACTGAGGGACTTCTTCCAGAAGATGTTTCTACTACTTCTGGGGCTCAAGAGAAGGTTTCGGAGACAGATGGTGCAGTTGAAAGTGCCGAGGATCAGAACCAAACTGATACAAACTAAATTATTATTTTTTATTTTTTATTTGAGCCTCAGATTTAATAGAGAGTTAAAATGTACACTTATGGAGAGGGATTATTTTTGTCTTTTGTACAAATATTTTAAAGAAACTGAAAGAAAGTGTAAATGTATAAATACTATTGGAGACACAAGCAGCATATTTGCCATATCTTAGTTATAGAGGAAATTAGGGATTTGGGCGAGGTAAGGGTTCATACTTTGTCTCTTTTGAATTATGAATGAACTCTTTTCAGCATCCAAAGGCTGCATTAGCCATTATTGATATGGGATCCATCAATCTTTATTTGCCTACTCGGTGTGTTCGCTTATTTTATCTTTGTAAACTCAATACTTGAATTACTCAATCTTTTAGTTCATTAAGCAACTCTTCCTACTAAGCAACTTACTATTTCATCCGTGAGTTACTTAAAAAGTTAATCAACATGATTTTTATTTTAATTTTTTGGATTCCATAATGCATAAATTATACACAATAAACATTAAAAAAAAAAGCCTAAGCATGTTCCCCTGATAAGCACAGGTATTTGCCAAAGGAATGCAATTTATCGGCTAAGCAACCCACTTGGACCTGTTCCATCTTGGTCTTTGTGCCATGTACTCCGTTAAAATTACTCTTAGAGCGAAATTGTCATTTTACTAAAAATAATATTGGATAAGAAATTTTTATTTCTTTCCTTCATCACGTGAATTGCTATTTTTAAAAAAAATGCAAACTATTGTTTTAAAAATATCCATAACTTAAAAAAAAAAATAATGCTAAATCTTTCTAACCTTTATTCTAATTAATCAAATTGTTATTTAGTTTTTAGCCTTAATTCTAATGAGCCAAATTACTATTCATCTCTAACCTTAATTTGAGTGATCCAAATTAAATGGTTTATATGAATATCACAAGGATAATAAATAAGCCAATCTCGAGATTAAAATTAATGAGCTAAACTTGAGCTTATGTGATAAAGTTGATAACAGGAGTATAAATAGGGTGGCTAATAGACTTGTGAATATGCTCTTTATATACATGCGTGTATATATATATATATATATTATGTTGCACGAGTTGAAGCTGGACTAATAGAGATAGCTCCTGCAAACATCAAAAGACAGATCGGAGGATTGCTGGAGATTACTTGGTGCGGCCACTTCGATGCTTAATTCAGTTTGTGGGTAAAAGTAGGGTTCATACAAAAAGAATGTCAAGCAACTTGCTTTTCTGTTTGTACACTATGTTATTTTGTTCTCTTTCTTGTTCTCTTGCTAAGAAGGTAAAAGGGTATTTATAGGGTTTTAGAGGCATACTAGAATAGCTAGTACAAGGCTTGCTACTAGGCCTGGAGATGGTACCCGAGCTTGGTGAGCTAACTTCGTGAAGTGTGGCCGACCTGTTGATGTCCCCATAGTCATGAGGTGTGACTAAGACATGTATTATAGCTGAGAAGGATGAGGACATGAGGTGAGGACTCGAGGTTGAGCTGGATTAAGGCTAAGCTGGCAAACCTACTAGCCTAATGAGCTTGTAGAGCCACCCAATGTGAGGACTTGAGAGAATCCCGCATCACCATGTACGATTGAGATGTTATCCTCTTCGATGACTTGAGGTCGGGATGTACTAAGCTACCGTGTTTGTGAGCTTTCAAGGGCTGTAAGAGTTTCTGAACCCAAAAGACAAAAGATTGAGTGAAGATTATATTTTTCCTCTCAACATATTATATTACATTATATATTTTTATTCATATATGTATTATATACAGTTTATTTGTCATTAAACAACTAATTATTAGTTGATTATATAAAAAAGAAACAAATAAATCCAATAAATCAACACGTTTAAATAAATTCAAGCTCAAGTTTAAATTCGTTAATAAAATTACCAGCTTGGATTCGAGCCTGCAAGTTTGTACTTTTCAGGCTCCGTAGAACTTAAACAGGCCAAGATGTTTGGCTCGGTTGATCTACAGCCTAGTATGGAAGATTGGTGAGAAAACCCAGCAGATCGTCGGTATGGGAAGGATGAGAAACCTTGCAAGAAGGCATCTTGATTTTGCCTAATAAGACTGTTCTATAATTACACCGGACAAAATTACCTAGTTCTAAATTAGCTTTCCCAAAGTCATGTCCTTGTAAATCACACGTTGCCACATCCTTTCATGATTGGCAGAGTTCGGAACGGAGAAACCATTTGGGAACAGAGAGATTTCATTACTGACACAGTTCTGTTTCGCTGTCATTATTGAATTTCTTCACAGGAGCTCCCTGCACATAACCATGTCACATTCATGACCTTGTAACACAAGCGCGCATTTAAGATCCTCTGCTTAAAGCAATAAGCACCAAATTGATTACTTTCAGTGAAATTCTTGCTTGTGGAGTTCCAATCATCAAGTGGGAAACTGAAGAACCGCCAAATTTATAGTTCTTCTAAGAACAATTCAATGTGTAAGCAATAAAACAAGTAACCATCTGCTACTTTAGCAACTGAACTGTAGGCAACGGATGATATTCACAAGATGGTTGGAAGCATTTAAACATAAGAAAACAGGAAGCTTAAAGCACTCTAGGTATAAATTGCATTCTATAAAATATAACAAACTGATTAAATTGAGCTAGGCTGGGACTATATCTACAAAACATCATCCCCTCTCTTTAATCCTCTAGAGAGATGGGATGGTGGAAGAACCACATCTTTTATCTCCTGTACTTCATACCGAATCACAAATTAACAACCAAAAAAGGAATGAACAAATGAACAATTTTCCATCTTATCAACAATCAAAACCCTTCAACACTGGGCCTTCGTGTGGTTGATGATGATGATCTGCGACTTTCTTGTCGATCTAATTCCTCTACGGCGATGTTTGAGGAACAAGCACGGGGTCGAAGAGACACGGGCAGGGTTTGTAGCATAGGGGAGACAGATGGCAGTACTTGTGATGGAGAGTAAATCAACCTGGGTGTAGGATTAACGACTATCGCATTAAGACTAGGTGATCTTGACATATTCTTTCCTGCTATGGCTGCAGGATCCTGCAAAGGAAAGCGACTAGGGTATTTTATATCTTGTATGCCTTTCAGATGCTCTACGATTGTCCTCATTGTAGGTCGTTCTGATGGATCCTTCTGGAGACATCTTTGAGCTATGTCTGCAACTGTCCTAGCTGCTCTAGCTGGGAAACGGCTTTTAAGTTGAGGATCCATTATTAACGACAAGCGGCAATCATCTGCTAGAAAAGGGCGACTCCACTTAACTAAATTTCTTTCTTCCTTTGGATAACGGTTATCGAGATTCTTGCGGCCAGTAAGCAATTCGAGAAGGACAATGCCAAAACTCCAAACATTGCTCTTTGGAGTGAGCAGTCCCCGCTCTACTGTCTCCACAGAAAGGTTTGCTAATGCCTGAAAGAAAAAAATAGGAAAGAAATTTAGCCTTTCAATTAGAGAAGATCATACAAAGATGATGCATCAAATAAAGAAAACCACGTGCACTAACTATGAGATAATACAACCCAGCATGAATATAAGATCCAACGGAAAAGTAACAAGATACTGTTCTGAATCAAGAGTACTTACACTTGAATTATTGGAGATCTCTGCCTCTGGAATGTGGCCAATGCAACCATACCCTGAAAGTTTTGCACTAAAATCCTTGTCGATTTGTATGTTTGCAGTAGTAAATTCATTAAACATTGCCTGTCATGTCAATTGAAAGTTGATATCAGTACATGCAGTTTCAGTTGCCTAATAACTACAAAAGTAACATTTGATACTTTGTCAGCTATATGACACATTCACTTTACTGCTTCATAATTCGCTTGACTGAAAAATGATGTATAATATGCCCACCTGAAATGGTCCCTCTTCATGTAAGAACGTAAGGCCTTGAGCAGCACACAAAGCAATTTTCATTCTAGTGTTCCAGTCAATAGGTGGTCCATCCAATCTCCCGTATAGAAGCCTGTCCAAGCTTCCGTGATAAAGCCTTTCATATACAAGAACTCTTGCATCTGAACCCTCACGTGCATGGTAACCAAGTAATTTGCAGATGTTCGGATGTTGTAAAGATGCCAGAGTGGTGGCATCACTTATAAATTCCTTCAAACCCTAAAACAACAGAAGCATGAAAATTGTCAGGTGGATAATAGAACAGTAGGAAACAATAACGTTTCCCCAAACCAGCATATAAACATTCTAACAAGCCATGTCCATTGGCACTATGCATTTTGCATGGCACAGTGAGTTTAAAATACTCAAATCAGTACCCTATAGTTATTTTTCTCCTTACTAAAACTCGATAGTCGAAACATATGAAGAATATACGATTCCTCGTTTGGAATGATTGGGTGATCACACACAGGGTTTTCCGCTAATGGTCATATGTAGACGTTGGGATGCAAATTGTATGAGGATTGATCTAATTCATTAGTAGCTAGAGTAATATGCTTTACATATCTAAATGTAGATGGTATTGCCTTCATTGCCGACTCTTTAGTAATACTTTCTTGTAGCTGGCAAATGTATAGTATCCATAAATAAAGAAAATTATGCACTACAAATACAAAAGCAATCAATACCTGTGTTGACGAGTGGATATTGGTGACCGTAGCTTCAAACTTCTTTGCACCTGAAGCATCATCTCCAAAGGATGCCTTATACATGACGGAAGAAAGACCTTCAGACTCAAACCGATCAGATGAAAAATTGTGGCAAGCCGCTGCAATTTCGCTGAATGAAAAGTTCCGCAGTGCTCCTGATGGCGGCAATGGCAATGGTCCAGAAGCATACAATGGGCCACTTCCACTTGCAGATTGAAAACTTCCTGTACTTTTCAAAACAGAAGCTGCCTGAGGAGACGGAAGTGGTAGAGGTTGCGGACTAGGAGATCGCTGTTCTTTTGTGGAAAACCGAACCCTTGAATCTTCAAGCTCATCGTATTCAGCTGAAGAGTAAGGATCTTGCTCAGCTGCATCAAGGGCACAAGGGGCAGATAATGCCCGCGTTCTATTGTTTGTAACTCTGTACATGGGTTGGATTGGCTTAATTCTTGTATTAAAACTAGGAGGAGCAGATTGTAGTGACCGTGTCCGGATCTGGGGCTCGGGCAGAGCAGTAGGCTCAGGTTCCTGGGGATTTATGTATTTGGTATAACTAATTTGTTCTCGTTTCTTCTTTTTACTCTTCCGAACTGTAAAACACCCCATCTTAATAAACTTTAGCTTAAATCGAACCTTTTTACAAATTCCAGTTCCTGCCACAAGAAGGAAGAAAAACACAATGTCCAATTAAAGCTCCACACTAATCTTCACATAATATCACTACGCAACATTTCAACATGAACCTAAGAAACTCAACTCCGATACAAAATCTGTCTCAAAATTTGAATTGCAGCCAAAACAAAACTCAAAGAATTACCCTTGATTGTGGAAAAACCCAAATCAGCACTCATAACAATGGACACCAATTGATACCCAATTTTCTAAATTTATTACTCCACGACAGGGCTCTCGTTATCAAAAACCAAAAACATACTAAAGAGATTTATATATACATCAAAACCTCTAATTATCAGCATCTACTCATTAAAATGAGACATCCTAATCAATTTTACACTCATTTGAACTGGGTAAGTAACCAATCACATCAAGTAAAAGTCATGGAACATGATGCTGAAGAATCTAATCAAAGTCCTATCAAATTGGGCAGATCCAGGACGCGTCTAGGAAACTTCAAGGCCAGACAAAATCGACCCATGGTCAGCTAGTAATCACAAATTCAACATAATTGTAGAATTTTACAAAATTAAATCACAACACAGAAAAAGGGAAGATAAATCAAAACCCAGAACCTTAAACACATTTAAAAAAAAAAACAAATATTCAACAAAACCCAGAAGAAAGCATTGAATAAAGAGAGAATAAAGTTTCAAACTTTACACAAGTTTCAGCTTGAAATCATGAAATATCAAAGACCCATGTTCAAAAACAAGCTGAATTACCTTAAATATTATGCGAATTGGGTGGAGTGCGACTGTAATATGATGTATAGTTTTTGATGAAGGGAAGGAGAAGCAAAAAAGAAACCCTTTTCTTGCACAAGGTCAAAGAGAGAGTATTTTGGTAGAAGTGTGTCTAAGGGAGAGGGAAAGAGAGAGAGAGAATTTAGAAAAGTATGAGAAGAGATTGGAGAATATTAGAATTTTAGAGAGAGGGGAGAGGTGGGGTCCAATGAATGAGCAGTGGTCAAACCTAACATAAAAGAACAGATTTTATTATTAAATACATGGCCTCATGCACCTTCCTTAGCAGCTGAAAAAGATATACAATTGCCCATTTCTCCTTTTTGTTTTTTTGATTTGACCATATTGTCCTCCGTGTTCTGCTTTTTGATTCCTTTTTGATTCTTAGAAATTAAGTTTTGATTTTTTGAATGGTCAGTCTTGTTTTTCTTTCATAGTCCAAATTTGAAAGTATGTTTTTTTTTTTTTTTTTAATTTTTCTTTTTATTTTGTTATGGACTAATTATGGAGTTGCCAAACTGGTTTGGTCAAAGATCCGTTTGGTAGATACATGATTTCTTTAACTTCTAATTACGGCTCGGAAGACCAATGGAGAAGAGAAGATTGAAAGGAGAAATATGCAAGTACGGTTGAAAGAAAGAAGAATTTTCGTAGGAACTCCTTGAAGCATTTACATTTATAATTTGAGATAAAATGGAAAGAAAATCTTCATCGCAAGGAAAGGATAGCGACGAGATGTTTTTGAAACTAATAACTATTATATTATAGGATCATATAAACGAAATATCATAAGTAATAGATTAGCAAAATGATCAACTTGATTAAAAATTCGTTAATTCTTCACAACCCTAAATACAAATCCTAGCTACTATTGTTGGTAAGTAATTTAAAAAAAAAAAAAAGAACCAAGTGTATTGAATCTATCAACGGTGCCTATTCGATTGGGTTTCTAAACCCAAGATTGGTTCATCAAACTCCCTAATGACTAATAGTTACATTTAAAAGATTATCCTTTATTAATATTCTTTTTCACAAAATTTGTTTCCATTACTTTATGATAAGTCATGTCTTACTTAGTATGGGCCTAACTTCTTCCTATAAATACCCAAAGTATATATAAAAAAAAAGATAATTGATATATCTTATCGGAGTAGGTCTAATGAGACCCCTCTAACTCTCTAGACCTACTCACTCATTGTATACTTATAATGTGTTGTCGGACTTCGGTTGACCCTTTGATTCAACCCAATTAAACCCGATTCCTTCTTGAGAATGAATAGGTTTAACTACAGTTCAACCATGGTTTAACTTGATTCAAACCCCAGTTTAACTTGGTTTTCACACCAACTCTTGATCTTCTAGCATATCCAGGTTAAGACTCTAAGCCAATTCTGACAACATTTTATTATAGCTTAGACTATAGATATCTTCATGAACAAATGCAATCAAACAATCTATGTGATCCACATCTTAGACGGGTAAGCCTAGGCCAGCTAGTTGCTGGCTCAATTGGTCCTCTCATTTGGGTTCATGGTTTTTGTTGAGCTCGTGCACTCTCCCAGGATCCATTTCATCTCTTTAGTCTTTTGTTGTGTGATCAATTCTCTATTTTGCTCCAATTTCTAACTTCTTCCGTTTGCTCTTCTTTGGGCTAATTCAAATCTCATCAAGAAGATAGATGATTGATCATAACAGATAATGAAATTAATAAGATCCCAATCCTAATAGAATAATTTTAGAAGGGAATGATAGAACGTCAAATAGTATAGATAAAAATTGTCTTTTCTTTTTATTCCTTTTCTCCTTGGAGTTTCAACCAAGTTGAAGTGTTTGCTTATCAATTTTTCACATGTTACAAACATATTAACAATGGTTAGTGATCATGCTTACAAAGATTAAACAAGAGAGAGAAAAATGAGGTGAAAGAATTAGACCAAGATCTTTAGTTGTAAGGGATTTCATATGTGGGAAGCTAAAAGGTAAGGAAAATTAAAGAGACACCATCAAAGAAACAAAGTTTCATTTGATTTACCATAGGAGGAGTTTGCGTTTATTTGGTAGATAAAACTTCTAGGCCTAGAGAAATAATGAATATTGTGCTACAATAAATAAGGGTGTTCTATTGTTGATTCTTGGTGAGGGTATAAACTACATAAGCTACAGTATAGTTGACCATATAAGTTTCAAAAGAAAACTGAGAAAAGGGTCGAATTGATTGTCTGATAAGATTTAAACTTTTTGAAAATCTCTTATTTTGAATTTAAGATGTAAATTATAACGCTAAACAAATAATTATTGATAAAAAAGCTAGAGAAATGAAACAATAAAAATCAGAGTAGTTCAATTTTTTGTATTAATTTACTATTCTAAATGGCGCAATCAAAAGTTGACACATGTACAGGCTGGTTTAACCTTGTGATCTAGCCTAAACCACCATCGATGGGTCAATCCATTGGTCTGACTCGGCCAAATGGGTCATGACCTGCCACATGACCCAATAGGTTGCTGGATCATTACAAATCGATCTCCTAACTCGTTGATCCAGTTTTAAAAAAATTGTAAGAAAAAAACAAAATATGGATATAAATAAAAAAAAATGTTTAAACTATTTTTCATATGAATAGTCTAAATTTATTACTATTCATCATATTAAATGACAACATATGAACAAATGTGGTAGACTAAAGGATTTTTTGCTTCTTAACAATGTTAGACTTTTTGTCATTGTGGGAGTTGTTTTATATTTTGAGTGTTTTCTAGTCCATAATACTAACTTTACAAATATAAGCAAATGTACTTGTCTATAAATAAATGCACATCTTCAACGATTCTTCTAATAAATGGATTAGAGACTATTTTTTTAGTTTAATTTTAATTTAAGTTAGAAATTGTCTTAGTTATTTTTAAATTTATCTTATTTTATTTTTTTATTTGTAATTGTATCTTTGAAAATTTTTATTTTATAATTTTTTTTTCTAAAAGTTATCGGCCACTCGAAGTGATCGGTTGATTCTAAACCACTTTTGGCCGAACTCACGATCCAATAAGTCCCATTAGTTCAAACCGTGCTCATGTCTGTACTAGCTTACACATGCTACTACTAATGAAAGTTAATCTCATTGTGAAATTAATGAAACTTTCTTAATTTATAAATAAAAAAAGTAAGGGAACACTTGGGAAACTTCCTTGTCTCAAATGAAACTAAGTTTAAAGCACCTTCTACATTGTTTTTCTTTCACCTTGTACTTTTATAATTGAATGAAAACCGTGAACGAAATTTCCTGATTAGAGAGTAAAGATAATCTTTATACAGGCCTCTTTGAACATTCAGATTCCAAAAATGTTGCTAACGTCTGGTCTTTTTGGAATTATAAATGTTGCTTCATTTAACACATTGCAATATGAATGAGTAATTCATCTGAAGTATAGGAGCCAAAGTCCCAAGCTTCAATCTAGGTACTAAGGATTTGCGTCATATTAAATAAAAAACACAAAATAATACACTCTTTTTTAATCATTAATCCTATGAATCCAAATTTCATTATTTATAAATACTCTGGATCGTGCTTTGAATCCAATTTAAGGATTTGATGCACATCATGAAATCTTGAATGTTCAATTGAAATGGCCTACTTTGAATTAGAGTTGCAATCGATTATACCTATATATCCAGGAGAATCTGCAGTCTTCAAAGATATTTATTTGAACTGATATGGCAAGATCTTCTCTAAACTTTCTCTTTAGAAAATTCTCTAATTAGTCTTTCCCAATGTTAATGTGAATTAAATGAAAGAAAACTCCACCCATATTGGCATCACATAATTTTTCTTTTTTTATTAAATTTATGCTTAATTAAGGGTGTCGTTAAATTATGCTATGACAAATATATGAGCTCAACTTAATATTTATTTGAGTTTGATTTGAAAATAGCTAGTAAAAAAAAGTTGAGCTCAGGCTAAGCTATTCAAGTAGTTAAGCGCAAATTTCATAATATTTAACTCAATTAGTTTGCAAACTTGAGTTGAGTTTATATATTAATATTATTTAAACTCAAATTAAATATGTTTTTTCAATAAATCGAGCCTAAACAATTGAGTCAAGTTCAAGTTAATGCCACTTCGAGCCGGGTCAATGTAAAACCCTAAACTTATGGCATTTATAGTCCGATGTGGACATGCCAAGACTCAGAATCTACTAACCATCTCCAAAGACATTAATATCACCAAGCTCACTTAGTTACATCCACACTGATTTCATAAATATAATAGTTCCATGTGAATTAGAAAAAACCAACACTAGAGACTATTGAGTCTTTCAATAGTTGTACTTAGCCAAAATACATCTTAACTAACCAAAGATAATCTAAACTCAATCAAGAAAACACTAAACAACATATCAATTAAGGTTATTAATTCTCTACATTACATATTAACAAGTAATTAATTATTGGTCTTCTTGAGATTTACCAACTCTAGTGTTACCATCAAATTAACTAGTAGGTCACCACTTTTACTTTGTAAATTACAACAAAGTACCTATGTTTGAAAAAGAAGAGGAATGAGTAAGCTCAGTATAATAATATCACAAGCATAAGCACATAAGCAAGAAGCAATTCATTTACATGCAGATTATATTTAATGTAGTAACCAATAAATCATTATATTTGTTTTTAAGTCCATCAGACAACATGGGGATAACTTAGTACTCCGACAACAAACACACACATATATATAGTATAGATATATACGATTTTGGATGCTCCCCAATATCTATAAGACCATGAATCCAAAATCCATATTTGCCTATAATCATTTCTGAGTACAACTTTACGAAAGGATAGCATCACACATGGATCATCAGAGTACTACATTAACATAATTGGTGCTCTCAGTCCACCAACTATAGCCAAGCACACGTAATACCCAATGTTTATAATTAGATATACCATTAGTCAGATTATTGATTTATCTGAACAAGCACAAACATCAAATAATGTACATACTTGGAATTTTTGTTTTGTTTTGAATATTAAAATTCTCTAACTTGATTTATATCACAATAAAATTGTCTATAATCATTTGTTACTTCTAGCTTGGCTATTATCTACACTTTTATAATTCTCTCCCTTTATCCAACTAGTATGTAGATTTCAAGATCTTATGATAAACTTTAATCCTATAGGAAAGAGTTACACAAATTTCAAATACTTTTAAGAAGGAAAAAGTCAAGTAGAAGAGGCTACATGGTGCACAGGAAAGTACATGGTCATGTAGGAGATTGTGCAACTCTTAACTAGATCATACAAGTCACAAAATGGTGCACAAGTTATGGATAGGTTGAGAGTTTAGGCCGGTGCACTTGGTGGCGCATTTTCAAGGTTCAAATTTTAAGCCACAGATTAGTGCATGGTCTAATTCACAAGCTCATGTATAGGTCATGCACTTCCAGGGTCCTTATATTGTTAAGTTACATCGAGGTACATGACCTGATGCATGAGCTTGTGCAATGATCATGCACTTCCAGATGTATTACGTTTAAGTCACCAAGAGGTACATGACTTGATATATGGGCATGTGTAGGAGTCTTACACTTCCATAATTGTCATTTTTTGTGAAGTTTCTTCTCATTTTCAACCTAAAAACATTTTTAACCCTATTTTTGTTAATATTCCACATCCTCACATTAGGTTACATAATAAATTACTTAGTTCTATTTTAATGGAATGAACATTCATAATATAAAATTTACATTACCTTCCCGTAACTTCCAATCTTTTCTTTCCGAATTCCAAAATCCTTATTTCTTCAAGATTTTTTAAGAAATCTCTCAAAGGCTCGTTATTTCTTTGTAAAATGTTGCTACCAACAATGAAACGTTAAGAATTTGTTATTCAAATGTTTATCTTGTTAGAAAAAGAGAAACAACTAACTTACCACAAATCACTCTCGAAAATCTTCAAAAATTGTGGCCAAAGGGTTAAGAAGAAGAAGAAAGAACTAATGCACATAAGGGAAGGGAAAAAAACAGGTAGTTAGTTCCTTTGGTATTTAAACACATTATTTAGCTAACATCTTTTAAATGTTGGTGCAAAGACAACATTACCCCTATTTTAAAAGAACAAATTACTTTTCTACCCTTTATAATTAATTTATTAGGTTATTTTAGTCTAGGTTTAAAATTTTAGACTTAGTTAAGGCCAAACACGAATTTTAAATTTAGCATTGTACTATATCAACTCAACTTAGTTATAGCTAATAAGCCTAATTATATGAATTTAAAACTACCTTGATCAATAGATGACCCATTTATATTTTTGAAGTTTAGAAGTTTAATCCAACAAATTCACAATTAGTTTGTTTAAAATCTTATCAGTGACAGTTAAATATATTACTAAAAATAATCGGTGGGGTTGGTTTGTTGGGGTAGAACACATTCTAGTTGAGTACATGGAATTATTGATAGGCTAGTGCATTACCATGTTGAAGAGAACAATCAGTTTTTTTTTTTTTCCACTTATAACGAGTGAAGAGGGATTCGAATCTAAAACCTCTCACATTAAATTAATATTTCTAATTTTTAGTGAATTATTTGGACACAACATTAATTACAAAAATGCAACGAGCCATTGCTTTACTTGAACCACCAGACAAGGAACACTTTTGAGTACAAAGCATTCATTTTACAATAATTTGGCCTGCGGCATAGTAAAAATATGCACAACCGTATTTCTTTGCATGTCTATTTTCCTTTTTATATTAGCACTTAAGACATTTGAAATTACTAAAAGAGACTAATTTTACTTGTCATATATATATATATATACACACACATATATGAGGTAATATTGCAATTAAAACATGAACCTTAATCGATTATTTAATTTTTTGTGTTTTTATATTATCAATTTTGGTATCTAATTAGACTTATTAATATCATATCCATCATCTATAGTAACTTCATATTGAGATATCATCTAATTGACTTTTCTAATCTTTTATGGCACATAGCGGTAGTTCTTCTTCTTCTTCTTCTTCTTTTTTTGTTTTCCATCATAGCGGTAGTTCACATTGGTAAACAAAAAGTCAATTGCACAAACAATTTAAGGTAAAGTTAATACATTGCTACTCGCTAACTTTGAAAAGTTTAATCTGTTACGAAATGAGCAGTATAAAAAGTTCATGTTATGCTATAAAAAATGTTATATTCTATGATATAATATGAGTCGATAATATAATATAGAGCATAGGTCACTCGGATCGAATCTAGTCCACAAGCCGATTATGCCAACAACTTGGGTTGAAGCCCTTTGTATGCCAGTAACAACTTGAAGTCCCACTTGGGCACTCCTCGTTCAACTTGGTACTCGACTAATTTCTTTAATGCTCGATCAACCTATCATTCAACGTTTTTTGATATATCCTCTTTGGTCAGGCTTGGGACATACAAAACTGGATTAGTAGATTTATCTTATGTCTACTGTATCTATTATCAATCGACCGTTTGTCTATCCTCTCATGATCCGATAGCACACTCAATGATCGTTAACCAACCAACTATAAGTAGCGCTTTTTTTTTAATAATGTCGTAGACATCACATTCGATACATATAATTTGTCTGCCTCTTAATATTATGATTTGCTTAATTAATCGAGCGAGCGCATTGCTATGCCACTAATCATATTTCTGTTTTGTTGGCCCATTCCTATTAAAGTCTAAATCTAGATTTTCTATATCTAATCTTTACCGGATATGAGCTAGCGACAGATGAAAAAGCATCCATAAGAAATCGGATAATAAATTTCACACGTAAAAGCTATAAAATATATAATAATCTTAAATTTCAGGTATAAATTTGAAAAAAAGAAAAATTTCAAATTCAAAATGGTGCCGACGTTGGAGGTAATCTCACTCTAAATGCATCGAAACAGAAGGCAAGAAGGAAAAATCCAAGTGGAGAAACTCATCTCATTGGACTTTGAAAGGCATAAACCGGAACCGAGATGAAAGAATATACCAAATTCTTGGAACAAACGTAGTATTTGCAACCGTGTCAAGCCAACAAAAGGACAATATAAAGTCCTTATAAAGTAATTAATCATAATCCTAAAAAAAGTAATTGTATTTATTAAAAACATCACGGGGGGCATTATTGTAAATGCACGAGTACCTCGATTTTCAACGAACAGCGCCTCGTTTGAGACGACAAAACCAGTCAAAGGTTGGAAAAACAAATTATTGTATAACACAATTCCCGTGTGGTCAAACGGACCTATCAAGTAGTCCTTTGACTTTCCATCTAAGCCGTTCCTTTTGTTTTCTGTGTATACCGACGGTTGGATATCCATCCAGCCCAAACTTTGATGGGACCCACTGACATAGACAGCTTGTCGATCTAATGAGTGTCACGGCACGCGCCTCTTATGCGGAGAGAATATGTCATGATTGAGCAACAAATGTGGGGTCCCATCGATCCCATTGTTTTTGTCCTTTATACTGTTTAATGTGACCATGTTTAGTCATTGAAAGGGATAATTGCAACTAAAACGTTTTTCTAATTTTATTTGCCTGGCTAAGGCTAGCATGACTCAAACCTCATTCATGTCTTTAAACACTAATGTTTAAATTATTGTTATTTTTCATATACCCAAATTATTTGGAGTAATAATAAGTTCAAAAATGATAAATTCATTTATATATCTAAAAACATCCATAAAATGGAATAGAACATATTTATAATATATAATTATTAAAAATATTTTTAATAATAAATATAAATTATAATTATAATGACTTGATGGATGAAAAAGGGATAATGGTATTATAAGTGTTTCTATTTTAAAATTTTAGCAACCAGTACCTAAATTTTCACTTTTTACTGTCTAATACTTTTATTTTGGAACAATGTTCAATTTAGTGTCCCTACACTTTTTAATTTAGTGTTATTACTTTAAAACTAAGTGATTTAATGTCTCAACAACAATAAAATAAACTTCATTATGGAACTAAATTGCAAAAAAGTGAAATTATGAATACTAAATTACTAAAATTTGAAAGTAGATACTTGTACTATCTATATCCCATAAAAAATTATTAAATTATATATAATTAATAAGGGAAATAGAATTGCAATTTTTCTAGTTAATTTCCCTTCAAGGGTGGAATCTTCAATTTTAAAGAATCATGATTTTATCTCTAAAAGTACTTCTAAATATGAAAAATGAAATAGAATTAGAAATATGATTCTATCTGAGTTCACTCTCACGTACTAAATTGACATAAGAGTTTTGAAATCTAAAATCTTATTTTATGTTTTTTTACTTTTCTTTATTTTATTACAAGTTTTGCATTTTTTTTTTTTTAATGCCTAAATGATGGAATTTACTAACCATAAACATTATAAGAACAACAAGAAAGTAAATTGTACTAAATAAAAAAAGATAGGGATTAAAAAAAAAGAAGTCTATAACATGAAGTTCAAACTATTTACCGAACACCAAATGTCCCAATCATGGACTTCATACCATATTTTATTGATCAATAATAAAATGCACTCAAGAAGCTTCATATAATCATAACAACACAAACTCTCACAACACTACCACTCAAGTTGTGTCTTATAACGATACCCAAATCTTCACTCATGGCACAACTTGCACACTCTTTTGAAATTCACACAACATACATTTGAGTAATGCCTTACAAAAGAATTACAAAATGACACTACTCAACTTCTCACAAAATAAAACAAATTTAAGTACATGACAAATTAAAGTAAGAGATTAGGATAAGTGAAATAATTGCAAGTTTCTAAGCTTAAATAACTACTTTAGTTTTTCCATTTAAACCTTATTATCATGCCTTCAAGAAATTTGGTTGTTGCTAATTTTCTCTCACATTTACCTTTATATTAAATGCTTCAATGGCTAGTTTCTAGTAACTATTGTTTGGACTCCTTTTAAAAAGCCACACTGGCATCAACACCATAAGCGATAAGCCATAGGACCATGATCATAGCTTATTAATCATGTTTGATTAAGTCAGTGTTTGAACTTCACACCTTAACATTCAGAATATAGTTATGTTACCTTTCAAACTCCTTCAACTACCATCTAGACCACAACTACAAGTCATGATAACTAAACTTTTAATCATGCTAGTGTTGAATTTCTTCAACTATAGTTTGGACCAGAGCTGCAAATAAAGTTGTGCGAATGGAGCAAGTTATGCAAGCTAACCTGTTTAACTTGTAAACGAGAAAAAAAAGGGTGAGGCTAAAATTTTAAAATCATTTTATTATATGAACTATTTGGCTTGCCTTGCATAACCCATGGGATTAAGTAGGCTAATCCGGTTTTTTTTTTTTTTTAAGCAAACCCTTGAAAGTTAAAAGAAAAAAAAATAGTAATAGTAAATAAATATATGCAAGCATGCATTAAAATTAACCATAAAAGAATAAGAAAGTAAAATGTTAATATTAAATAATTGTTTTATCCTATTTTTATGTGTCTTATAATTTTTATCCATTTTTTTATCTCATATATATATATTTTTTTTTTAAATTTTGATTGAAAATAGCATTTACATTTAGTGTGGTCAGATTGTAATGTTAAAAGTTTGCAAAAGTTAAAAAAAAAAAAATCTTAGCACAACCTAATAGTATGAGGTGGGCCAAAGGAGGCTAGCCTGCATAACTAGCTTGATTAACCTACTACAGACCTCTAGCCACAAAACAACACTATCTTGCAAATGATAAAACAAAGTATAATGATACCCAAACAATTTTTATGTGAACCTATCAATAAGTATCTCGCACATCTTTAAGTTAAGTTTTAGTTATATGACAATTAATTGTAAGTTTTCTAAGTCGTCAAATGTACAATGTGTTTCCTCATTAAAATCCAGTATAAACTTTTCGATTCAATAAAAGTTTTAGAGTTTGAGAAAAAAAAACAAAAGGAAAAAAAAAAAAACTAAAGAACCTCTAATTTTAGGAAGAGAATTGATTAGTAAATCCTAAGTGTAGCCATTAAAGCTTAAGGGACCATTTCCATAAAGAGAATTGGGAAAGACTTGTAAAATAATTAACTTTACCATAATATTTTTTATTTATTTAAAACATCAATAGCCGTTACTTTCCATAATACAATATTAGTTTTTCTTTTTTTGGATGGGAAAAAAATGTATACATTTTTAAGTGAATGCTACATGTTTTGGACTCTAAGCAAACCTCAAATCCATTAAACATAGACCTACAAGACTATACATAGTTAGTGCCCGCTAAGGATAAATCGATGGGACTAGTCTGCTACTTAAATTAGTGGCTAGTCTTAGAGAAAACCCATTTCCTTTGTGGAGATACAAAGCCAAATATGCCCCATACTTATTAAGTTTGGATCACAAGATACCAATGTTTGAGAGTACACTTACTTAAGGTATTAATGTTACAAGTTGTTAAAAAAATAAATCAACGTTTGAGAGATAAATTCATTTAAGATATCAATGTTTCAAATCATGAAAAAAAAAGTGGGAATCAAGTCAAATAGGGTATTAATAATTAACCAATGAAGAAAGTCGTGCATATGGGTTACCAAGGATTGAAGAAGATGATATATCTTTAAAACAATCTGGAGTGCTAGCATCATTCAAATTCTTAGATAAAGCCGTCCATAACTCCTTCATCATTATCTATTTTCATCCATCTTCTTATGGATTGTTTCTTTGAATTCAATAAGCTCAGTCTTGATTTCTTTAACTTCTTTTTCTAGCTTGCTGAAGTTGGCTACTGAATACTAGGGTGGTAGAATTCTCACCTCTATCTCAACCCCTAAAGCTTCAACATCAACACTGGGGTATTGGACTTTTTGGTGTCCCCATCTATGAAAATAACATGGCTAATCTTCTTTGCTACCCCAGTGTTGTTGGTTGACCCATTTCTAGTTAGCTATAATCCCAGATTCTCCAATATTCTTATGATCAAGCTGCCAACAAGTACACCTTTTCCTTAGTTTGAAGCTTGGTTTCTGATACCCTATATAGTCAAAAGCCTAACATTTGTCCTCTATCCTTTCACCATACTATACAATGAAGCTAAATCAGTTTAAAACACAGTGCTTATTACCTCCAACCTTAAATGAATGGATCTACCAGCAAGTAGTGAAGCACTCTAACAGTTAAAAGCTTAAAGGTGTATCCCTTAGTGTTGGATGGTGAGAAAGCATCTTCACTTATAATCTCCTTTACAAAGTCTTTCCCTTCATCTGGGATCTTGACCAGTAGCTCCTTGAATTCACTAGTAAAAATCTCACTCTCATCATCATACAACGCAAGAGCAGCAATAAACTTTTTCATGGGCACACTACTATACTACCTAAATGTAAAGAAATTTACAACATCATCTATGTACATGATAGAATGCCTAATCTTGAAACTAGCCAAAAATGTGAGTGTTACCTCCCTATATATCTTCTCATCAACCGTTAACACTCTCTCCACAACATTAATGCTTCAACCCATAGCTCTTAAGAACACCTCAATCTAAGATCACATTTGGCACTATTTCTTTCTTCTCCTAAAACAACTTAAATCTTTCTTTATAATTGTCTTTTAAACCTACATGAGGTTGTAATGAGGTACTTACTTGGATTTATGGTCGTGAAGGAGTGGATGTTGAAGGCTTAGAATCAATTCTAGCCTTCTTTGATGGTTATTTCTTTTATTAGGTTGGTTGAGGTCTTTTAGGTGTCATATCTGCAAAACAAGCACATTTGAACTAGTTAAATGGTTCAATATGAAATAGCACATTTAAACAATTCATAACCTAAAACTACATTCTACAATCACAAAAGAATTTGACTCAATCAACCAACATTGTTCAATTCCATTAATATGATTACTCAAAGAAATGAATCATTCTAACTCAACCATTTACATTATTCATAACTAACAAATTCATCACAATAGCTTATTTAATCAATTTTAACAAAAAATTCAATAATACAACCCACACCACTATTCAATTCATTATCTCATTCACAGCTTAAACAAACTTCTTCCTTAATCGACTAAATTACTTAATTTATGCTTTTAAATGAAGTTCTTAAATCAACTCAACTCAATCATTCATTAAAGCATAAAAGTTCAATCTTCAACTTTCAAGTTTTAAAACAACTTCACTTTTATAACACAAGCCCAACATTCAACTCAACATATGAATAAGGAATTTAAGGTTTTTAGTGACCTACATTGCTCAAGTTTATGATCAATACAACAACAAAGCACAAATCATAGCATCAATATGATCACATTACATCACATTCAGGATGCTTTTAAACCTTGGAATTCGATAAACCCTAGGGATACAATTGGGTATGTCGTTATAAGGATTCCAACTTACCCAATTCGTTAAAAACCCTATAGGGTTTTAGGATCGGGTTAGGATGTATAGTAAAAACCCTATAGGTTATAGGATCGTGTTTGAATCATATAACAAACCCGATGGATACCTAGCAACCCAGTATTATAATTTTAAAATAAATAAATACATTACCGAATGGGTAAGGAGAGGAAAAAAGACATGAAGGAGTTACCATCTTTTGTACCTTCCAATGATGTTTTTTCTTTTATGTCTATTAGACTGGTTACATATTTTAGATTTTTTTATTAAAATTTGTTCAATTCATGTTTGTTGTAAAGATTAATATTATTTGTTGTTTGTTATATTTTAGTCCTAGAAGAAGTTTTAATTTAACTATGTTTTAAGATATTATACAACAATAAAAGTAATATATTTATATGTTTAAATGTTGTATAATGAATCTGGTATGCAACATTTTCCATTAATTCTATATGCATATTTGCATTTTTAAACGTATAGGAAATTTGTGATAGAAGCACAAGCTTTTCTTAAATTTATTATTAAATTTGAAAATATGTTAAAAAAAAAAGGTTTAAGGTCGGGTTTTAGGTTCTAAATTAAGTCTTGTAGAATGTGTTTGGATATAACATGAAAACCTATAAGGTTATACGGTCGAGTTAGTAGATCCTATAGGGTCGCGGTAAGGTTTCATGTTTATATGATATGTTCGAAACCTGACCCGGTTACATCCTTATTATACCCTGACATATTACGCATAAAAATTAAGTGAAATTCTTGAATAACCTTAGTTCAGAAGCTTACCTTAATGGTTTGAATGCAAAATCGATGAGAAAATTAAGTATGAAGAAGTTGGGAGTGATTATAGTGATAGGGAAAAAATGAGAAAAATGTGCTTAAGATAGTTTTCAAACAAAGTGTGAATGAGAGGGAAAGAACAATGCTTATGCTTATATATTAACCTAATCTTATTGTGAATCGTAGGTGTGAATACAACTACAAATGCTTGTTACACAAAAGAATTAACTTTAATCCTAGCCGTGATCTTCAACTCGATTGAATTTGCAAGCAATTTGTTTATACAAATGTTCAATTGTGGGTACGTACCAAAGTGCAATTAATTCTACACAAGACAATTCAAAGCATAAGCTTTAGATAATCCTAGCCATGAGTGAAAGCATGATTAAAACGAAGTAAAACACAAAATTGATGCATCAGCAAAGATTCTCAATCACAGGCATGGGTCAAAGGATGATTATATTATGTGGATCGAATCTTAGTCAATATTATTAGGTAGATTAAATACTTTCAAAACATCACTTAAAGCACAACTTAAATTGTGGATTGAAATTGTGAGCGCAATTTTTACTGACATTCAATATTTAAGAAATTTTCATTTATAAACTTGCATCAACTCATTCCATTAAAATTTAAGTCATCATCAACATTTAACACAAGTTCATAACATCCCAAAACAAAAGAATAGAACATGGTCTTTAGCAAATATTTTACAAACCAACTCCAAATAACAAAAACACTCAAATTAATCATGAAAATAGAAAACAAAGGTTTTCAACATAGAAGTCATCCATCACTCAATCTTCAACTCTTCACTTGATCCCTAGGATTTTCTTTAATATTTCTATACAAACTTCCTTATTACCTTACAGATAGAAGTTTGGAAATTTGGCCTAATTATGTCTCCAAATTGTGGATTTTAATTGAATGATTTCTCAAAGTAGTATCAATGCCTTGCTATCTAGCCTCAAAAGCCTTAATGAATTGTGGAATCAATTTCTCTAAAGAACTTTGCTTACCTTGAAACACACTAGATCCTTGACCCCGGTTTTGTGGCTTTTGAAAACCAGGTGGAGGAAAACTTTAATTTTGAAAGTTGTTGCTGTAGTTCCACCTAAAATTAGGATGATTCATATGGTTAGGGTTGTTAGTGTTACTAAAAGGATCATTCTTAAGGCCATTGTAATTTCCTACAAAATCAACATTTTCTTGCGCAACACCTTCATTCGGTCAGACCATCTATCTTCCTAGACAAAGATTCAACTTTAGAAGATAAATATGATATAACATTCAACTTAAAAACACTAGCCGATCTTTCTCTCTTACTCTATATGATGACCATTGGTAGTGTTTATTGAATATATCCTCAAACAATTGTAAACATTCCTTAGGCAAATTCTTGTTCAAGTTTCCCCCTACTGCAACATCAATGAGTTGTCTGGTTCCATAATTTAAACAATTATAAAATGTTTGGACTTGAGTCCACTAAGACAATCCATGATGAGGACAATTGCTTAACAACTCTTTCCATTTCTCATAAGCCTCATACAAAGTTTTAGAGCCCAATTAGTGGAAAGAAGCAGTATCAACTCTACACTTGGCTATCTTAGATGGTGAGAATAAGTTTCTCATAATTTGCTTCGTCATCTGCTGCCAAATTGTAATGGATTGCTTAGGCAAACTATTAAGCCATTTTTAGTATTGTTCCTAAGGGAAAAAGGAAATAGCCTAAAATGGATAGCATCATTAGAAGCACCATTAATTTTGAAAGTATCACAAGTTTCCAAAAATTGTTGGAAGTAGGTGTTAAGATCCTCATCTTGTAATCTATTAAACTGAACATATTGCTGCATCATTTGGATTACATTGGGTTTTATCTCAAAGTTATTAGTGTTAACCCTAGGACAAGCTATACTAGTGTTAGTTCCATCTAAAGTTGGTCTACAATAATCTAGCATGGTCTTAGGATTTTGAAGGTTCACTTTCATTAGATTATTATTCTCATCAATAGTTTCAATCTCCACATTATACTCTCCTCTAACATTCACCTGGTTAGTCCTAGTAGCCATCTCTTTAATAAAGATTTTCTTCCCTTCTTCATTTAACCTCCATGAAATCCGTCAAATTCTTTGAGGTTCTCAATCAAAGGGAAATAAACTAGACGAGTGACTCCTAGTCATAAACCTGAAGAATCATAAAAAGAAGGGTTACTGATAAAAACGATACCTAAACTTTTGCAAAAAGAATAATTAGGTACCTGAATAAAGGTTTTGTTGATTCTTTTCATATATGAAGTTTGGTTTTGACAATTTTTTTACCTGCACAAAGTTTTGATTGACTTTTTTCATACTTAAAACAAGTTTAATAAGGAATTCAATCCATGAAAAATTTATTTAGGTACCAAAATTATCAAAACAAAACTTCATATATGAAAAAAGTCAATGAAAACTTTATTTAGGTACCAAATTATTCGAAACTAAACTTTAGGTATCCAATTATTCTTTTTGCGAAAGTTCAAGTACCATTCTTATCATTATTCCTAAAAAGATTTAGTACTGTGATACCCCTCATATATAGATGGTGAAAGTTTAATTATAGAGACGCCTTTTGGTTAACAACTTGGAGTTCGTCGGAACTTTAAAGTTAAGCATGCTTTGGGCAGAGCAATTGGAGGATGGATGATCTCTTAGAAAGAGATGGCACCAAAGAACAAAACCATGTAGTATGTGGCCAAAGCAGGCAATACTTTGGTGGGCGGAGTTCCAAAGTATTATAGGTGGTGTCAGAATAGTTTCTCAACCAGTGTAATGAAATTGATGAGGATGTTGCTTTTGTAAGTGAAAGAATATGTGATACCCCAAAAAAATAAATGATAAATCTCTAGTTATGCCTCATCTTTTGGTATAATAGCTTGGAGTTCGTAGGAACTCCAAAATTAGGTGTGCTCTAGATAGAGCAATCCTAACATGAGTGACCTCCCAAGAAGCGCTAGCATCAAAGGACAAAACCGTACGGCGTATGGACAAAGCGGATAATACCTCGGTAGGTGGAGTTCCGAGACATATAACTATGTTAGAAACTATAAAGTTAGCCATAGTACATCAAGACAAAATTAGGGACTAGACTAAAGCTTTCAAGTAGTGCTATGTTGAAGTTTAGAGATGAATTTAATAGTGATTCCTAGCAACCATGCCATAAAAATTAGTTCGAGAGTTTGTAAACATGAAGGAGTTTTAAAATTTATATTAAAATAAAAGAGTTCAAATCAACTATGGGCATAATCTCATAAGCAAGCGCATCTACTGAAATACAATAGAATAATTAGGGTCGTATTATAAGGGATCATTAGTACCTACTGTACTCATTTTCATCTATAATCTAACCTGAAAAAACTCAAAGATTCATTGTATACAGGATATTCACAAGCTCACAAGTATTTACAAGATTAAACTACTTATATACATGCTTTCAAGTCAACTCACAAAAGATAAGTGCAAAATGCAAGGAATAACTTATATTTGTTTCACCAAATCCTTGTCATTTGATTTTATGAAAATAAACTCAATGGGTTTTACGTTGAATATTTTTGTACTATCGAATTCTAGAAATTAAATTAATGCCTCCCCTTAAGTATCATTAAGTTCTAAACTTAAGTCAAACAACTAGAATCTCTTCCTAGCCATTAGCAACCTATATTTGCATTAAGAACATGAATCATTTGACTAAAAACCATGTTTCATGAATAATTAATCAAGTGATAGAAGGATTTTTTCACCACGCTATCTCTAGATGTTATGAGAAATTCTCATTAATAGCTTAGATGTATTAAAAAAATTATTTCTTAATTTATTCAGTTGAAATTTGACATGGGTTCATATGGTGTACACATATAACCCAAGAATTTGTAGCTCTAACTATTAATTACAAGCATTTAACTTTATTAAATAAAGCCACAAAGTGAACTCACATGAATAAGGTTTTGGACCCATAAAATTTAAGCAGAAAATGATTAGTTCTCCATGAGATTCATCAAGATAAGCTTAAATTAAAAGAAATAACGATAGAAAACACCTATGAGCATAGGGATCCTTACAAGTTGAACTCAAAATGAACTCCTAAATTAATCCAAAAGGCTTGAACCCTAGTAGAGAATGAGCTTCTCTGACTAGAATTATCTCTCACTAAAATTAGTTATGGTATAAAAGGTGTGTAATATTCACAAAGAGTACTATTCTCTATTTTATATTCTATACACTACTCTACACTACATGCCTACTTACTTATAATAGACTTGCAATAGATAAAGATTACAATGCTGACATGGCAAAATTTGTTGTAACAAACCTTAATTGTAGGTGTAATTGTGGGTGGGGTTCACATTGTGATTAGCTTTGAGTGTATTTCGTTCTTGCTCTCACTTGTTCATAGTGTTAATCATGGGGTCTAATCGATGGCATGGTTTACATCGTGATTATCTTTGCTCCAAAAGCTTCATGCTTTCCTATTCTTCAAATCACAGGTGTGGTTTGGAGTTGAACTTGAATCATGGGTATAGACTGTGGGCGTGATTCATACTTGGATTCCATGTTTCATTGATTTAGCTACGAATCTTGATCAAACCATCTTTGTTTCTTCTTTTAAGCACAAATGAGCTAAACACAACAAATTAAATAATAAAGATCAATTTTATGGAGATTTCATCAAATAATTAAGTAAAACAAGCATAATTCCTCTTGATTTGAATAGAATAAATTCATGTTATCATAGACCAAGTGCATATATGTTTATTGATAAAATGAAAAAAAGTAAGAGCATTACTTTGGGCAGAGTAAAACCACACATTACTATTTACTCTCTTGGCTCCACATAGTTTAACTTTGATTTTTTCTAAAATTATTAGTTTACTTTGCTTAAGAGAATGGTGAGGAAGAAAGGCCCAATAATGCACTCAAAATATTCAACTTAAAGGCTTGATTAGTTTACTTTTAAACTAACCAAATCATCCTAACCACTTTCAATTAGTTTTTAATATTGGATTAATGCTCATATCTTGCTAGAAAAAGTGATCTAGAAGTTCCTCTTAGTAAGCAAGACAAGGTTAGCATTTCTCATAGTAATGAACTTAGGGAAAGGGAAGGGGAGGGGGGGGGGGGGGCAATGGAGCTTTTCGATTTTTCACATTGTCAAAGAGTTGAACAATGGAAATAGATGAAAAATCCTTAATCCAATTGATTGTCATGTAGGAATAATGTTCAAGTCTACCGGTTAGTTAAGATGCCTTAGTTGCCCAAACACCTAACTCTTCTTTAGGCGGTGTCATAATTTTGGTGTACTACATCTAAGCTTTTTTGTTTTTATTTGGAATTAATGAGCCTTATGCTTCTTTATATTGTTGCTATTTTAGGATGGTATAATGATAAAAATTGTACTTAAACTTTTGCAAAAAAAAAAAAAACAATTAGGTTTCTAAAGTCTGGTTTTGAACAATTTGGAACTTGAACAAAGTTTTTGTTGACTTTTTTCATACTTGAAGTTTGATTTTGATAATTTTAGTACCTCGACAAACTTTTCATGAACTTTTTTTTTACTTTGTTTCACTTATTTTATGTATGAAAAAAGTAAACGAAAACTTTGTTTAGGTACCAAAAATATTAAGATTAAACTTAAGTATGAAAAAAGTTAATGAAAACTTTGTTCAATTTCCAAATTATCCTAAACAAAACTTCATGTACCTAATTGTTTTTTTGCAAAAGTTCAGCTACCATTTTCGTCATTAACCTTTTTAGGATTTCCTCCTTATGGGAAGACTATAATTCAATAATTACTTTACACCATAAATTTTGTTATATCTTTATATTTGATTTTTGCACACATATTATAGTACATGCTGCTAATAAAATCATCAAAAACAAAATTTCTCCAAATAGCATGATCAATAAGCTTAGTGAATACTACAGTACAAATAACCATCATAAAAATTGGATAAATGTCAAGTTTGGTATCTGAATTTTACACACAAATTCAGTTAGGTATCTAAAGTTTGAAATGGTTAATTTAATATCCAATTAAACTTTTTGTGACTAATTTTATTACCTTCTTAATTACTGTTTACTTTGTTTTCAAACATGGAAGAGATGATTTATCATTTAATTTTTACTATTTCTCTTAACACTGTTGACAAGTTGTGTCTTCTACATTAAAAAATATAGTAAACATTGTTAGTAAGACAGTGAAAATAGTTGCGAAAAGTTTAATTAGGTATTAAATTCACTACTTTAAAGTTCAGGTGTAATATTTTTCCAATAAAATACTTGCACGTGGACCTACATCAACTAATTGCATAAAACAACAAATTTACATATCTTAATATATTTAATTTGCCTAAACCATCATAATTCTGACAATTGGAATTTGAAATTCTCAGATTGTATTGCCCAATCATCACTAAAATGTAGCTTAGTATCAACTATTGTCAACAAAATAACTTACTAAACCACAATTCAATATCTATCAGATGAATATTCATATATAAATTACTAATCCACACTTTAATATCTACTAATTAAATATAATCTGCAGACCCTAAAATGAATTTCCATATGCTCTACTAATGACAGTAAAGCCCTCTAATACTGAATTTATCACTCATTATTTGAACACTGGTGGTCAAGTTATGCGATGGTAAAAAAAATGTCTCATTCCGCTGATTAGCACCTCCATTGCAACATTTTACCTTTATGCACCATACCCTTATCAATGGCCCGCATAACACAACATAACCAATTTGATTAATCAATATTTATTAGTTCACATAATCTGTCTTACACGAGTATAGCCAATGATGGACAAAGTATTATAACGCTCGCTTGAAAATCCTGGAATTTAATTTCTTCATCCATGATATTCAATGCATCCTATTATCATAATTAGGAATCTTATGGTTACTTTTTTCCATCTTCTTTTATTTCAAGTTTTTGTAACGAATCCCACTAATTAAATTCTCTAGTTCCCTTTCTTTTCTTTTCTTTTTTTTTTTTTGGGAGGGGATAATCTTAGTGAAAGATAATCAATAAATAAATATAAAAGTAGTTACTTGAGTAGGTCGATCTTAAGTAGTGGATAAAAAGTCTATAAAAAAGGTTAAATAATCTCTTATTATTTGATCTCATCCCTCAATCTTATATATTCATGTATTGCGAACATAATTACTTCTAGGGCTCCTATGAACATTTTATAAACCCCAATTTAAAATCTATAAAGTTTAATCTATTTAATTATCCTAAGTATAAATTTTATTTTGTAACTCTTTTTTCCTGAACTAATCCTTTCCTTTTGATGGAAAGAGGGGGATGGTGGCGGCGTTTTACAAACCATATCTTTTTATTTAGCCAGTTTCATCAAATAAGTTATTTTATACATTTAATATATCAGTAGTTCATTAACTCTATTCATTTTATGTTTAATTACAATTGCTAAATTTCTAATATATCATTAGATTCATAAAATCCTAATTTATAATCTTAGATTTCTTGCAATTGTCAAAGGAATAAATGATGATGGTTATAAATTTTGTCATGATGTTTGTTACAAATCTAAGTTTTAACTGTAGAAGGACAAATTTTATATTGGGGGAGCCAAATTTCTCATCTTGTTTATTAATCAAAATGAATTCACTTGTTTTTTTTTTTTTTTTTATATAGTATATATTATGAGATCTTACTTGTTAGAAATGTAACAAAGCAAAAACTGTAATATCATGAAAAATAAAAAATTTCTAAAACATGAAAGACAATTTCTTAATAGATGCTTAGACACTCACTAGAATACTGCATGCAAAAAAGTTATTCTATGGTGCCATACGAAGTGGCTTAGTATCTTTATTAAGCATTTCATGATATTATCTATATGTACAAGACATTTGTTTTACTTAAATGTAAAAGCAAGATCTACAATACTATTAAATTACTAGCTATTTAGCATGATGTAAGCTAGACGTTGTTGCTTTTGGAGCTTGTTTTGTACATGAGACTCTGTTACAACAAGGACAGTACGGGGAAGAAATTCTTTAACATGGATGAAGGACCATTACATCATAGATAATTGAGACTCAAGATCAGTTTTGGTTGTAACTAAAAGAAGTTGAAATAGTTAAGCAATTGATTTCTGTTATAGGATAGCAATAGATCAACAAAAAATCACAACTATATGATGTATGAACATATAGATACAAAGAGAAAAGAGAGGGAAAGCATCGAAACCCTTTATGAGATAATAGTAAGAAACTATGGAGCATCTGGCTAGCTCAAAGATCGAACACATCACCAACTTCATCCTCTTGAGTAGTCACTCAAGAATTACCTGCATCTCAAATACATTAGTAGATCGCTAAGAATATAGAAACCCTAATTTGATTAGCTAAAGTACCTTAGTAGAGAAATCCATTACCTTCGAATGAGAGACTGGGGAAAGGGGTTTTGAATACTTAAGACTCGCTTTTATACAAGGTTGCTTGTTAACATAGGTTGGGCCATAGGGAGCAGACTTAACAATTTGGTGCTCTCATCATCTTCATCATGACACTTGAAACAAGAGCTCATAATCAGCAAGTTGATACGGAAATGTTGGTAAAATCCTTAGTAACCATTTAAGACAGTTTGCGCCATAATGTTTGTCCTGTTAGAAATTTTAATTTCTAATTGATTCATATAATTTAAGTATTGATAATTGTTATCGTCATACACACAGTGATGATTAGTGTAGTATCTAAGAGACAATTATCGGGTGTAAATCCCTCCGTGCCAATTCGTTAAAATTTAAGTATTTTAGTGTGTTTTGTATATTAGTAAAAGTCATATCTCTTCATGAATCATTAATGGATACCTTCCATCAAGATATCCTTTCATGAAAAGTCATGTCATTTAAATTAAAAGTCATGACTCTTCGTAATGGAAGTTATATATTGGGCCATAAAAAAAAAAAAAAAAACAACAACACACTTTTAAGGTTTGATTCAAAATCAAGAATCAATCAAGTCCTTATATCATCAAAGGGCGAATTTAAGTGATACGGATTTGGCATAGGAAAACATATATTATTACTTGGGATATTAAATTATCGTGATGGATTCTTCAAGTAAGTTTTCTTTTCATTTTACTGTAACTTTTAATTATGCCATGATTGTTGATTTGGTTAATTTAATTGTTTTATTAGGATCCGTATTGTTAATCGCTTTCGCTTTTAATGTTTAAAATTTTAACATTTTGGTATCAGAGCGGGTCTAATAGAAATTAAATTACCAATTTAGGGTTTATGCGAATTTGGGTATTTTCTCAATTAAAGTTGATTATAGTTAATTGATGTTTTAAATTAACTGTTTATGGCATAATTAAATTGAGTAATGTTGGGTTTTAATTTTGAATTTAAATTTCGGTTGAATATTTGAATTGATAGTTCGGCATTCATCGTGTGAATTCAATTGTTCTCAGAATTGTGATTTTGAATAGTTTTATATAAAATGTTGCTGCTTTGTTTTAATTGACCAATTGTCGATTCAAATTGTGATGAAATCGGAATGTGGGCTATGCATGCGTCATCAATATGAGTAACCTATGAATGCATGCTGTCTGTGAAAAGAATTGAAGTGCATGTGCATATGCATATATGGCTTATGCAAATTTCAGGAATTGTATATGCAAATCTTTTCACATAAAACCAATTTAATAATGTAAATGTTATATGTTATTATTTGAGCTTTAAGAAATAAGTTAATAAATTAAGAATAAAAGATATTAAAGAGTAGTCCTTTATATAGAGGTATTAATTTAATATTTCATTAATTTAAGTATTGTAATGATATTATTAAACTTAATAATTTAAGTTTATATGATTTAAATCTTTAATATTTTAGTGAGTGCGTTAGTCACCAAAGTGGCCCACTCAGTTCATTAAATGATTTAAATTATGTTTATAAATGTTTATTTGATATAGCATCATAAATGACATTTAAGAATAATAAACATTTATAGTTATTAACATGTAGTTATACGGTTACTCAAAGGTAGATCTTACTCATGGTTAATAACAATTGAAGTAGGTTATGAACTTTGTTTAATTAATATATAATGTACATCCAAAGACGACTTGTATGTTAAAGTGAACTTAATGATTGACCTTATATATGTTATATGAATGATGCATGTTTGATGATTGTTAGTTGTGTTTAGATTTAACCCAAAGGTGAATTTAAATGCATGTTTTGGTATGTGTTATAGTCTGAATTGTGGTTTAAATTCAAAGCAATTAATATGTGAAATGTAAATGTTTGCAGTGGTCTCTACTATATCAAATATGACTGCCAATGGTATCAAGTTTAATGGGCAAAACTATGATGATTGGATTGAGTATGTCAAGCTAAATGCTGGCCTTTTGGGACTCGATTCAGCTCTAATTATGGATGAGCCCACTAAACCGACCGATACTAGTTCGGAGGCAGACAAGAAACTGTGGGAGAACTGGGAGAGGTCGAATAGGCTTATGATGAGCTTTCTTAAGCTTAGCATAGCGCCTAATGTTAAACCTTCCCAGCCCAAGACTGAAAATGTGAGGGAATTTGTGGCTGAAATTAAGAAGTGTACTATGACAGACATTGTAGATAAGTCTGTTGTTGCTGCTCTTATTAATGATTTATCTAATAGAGAGTACACCATAGCTCAGTCAATGGAGGAACATATTACTCACATGGTGAATACCTACAACCGGCTTAAGAGTTTGGATATGGATCTTGGTGAGCGAGTGTTGGTTGAGTTTCTGCTAAAATCATGTAAGGGTGATGATTTCAAGCAATTTCGGAGAACTTACAACCAACTTAAGGAAAAATGGTCTCTTTCGGATACTAAGGCCATGCTCATGCAAGAGGAGGCAAGGCAAAGGGAAGACCTTAAGGTCAAAATTCCCCAAGCCAACTTTGCCTATTATGGTAAATCAAATGCTGGTTCTAGTGGCGGCAAAGCTCCAAGTAAGAAATGGAAGAACAAGGGAAAGCAGCCATTTAAGGTGCAGCCCGGTAAAGGGCAAGGAGAGGTTGAAAAGATTCTGAAATGTTTCTTTTGCAACAAACCTGGGCACAAGAAGGCCGATTGCCTAAAGAGGAAGGCATGGTTTGAAAAGAGAGGTATACATTTTGCTTCCGTATGCTTTGAATCAAATCTGATTGAGGTACCTTCTAATACTTGGTGGCTTGATACTGGTGCAACCACTCATGTTTCTAATGTTATGCAGGGTTACCTAAATCTCCACCGAATGCCGGAAAGTGAAAGCTTTCTATTTATGGGAAACAGGATGAAAGCTAGAATTGAAGGTGTAGGGACATATAGAATTGTGTTAGATACGGGCTATTGCCTTGATCTAGAGAAGTGTCTATATGTTCCTGATTGCTCTAGAAATCTTGTTTCCGTTTCTAGGTTGGATGTTTTAGGATTTGATTTTAGGATTGGACATGGTTGTTTTTCATTGTATCGTGGAACAAACCTTTGTGGTACTGGTTTATTGTTGGATACTTTGTATTGTTTCAATCTGAATTCTACTTTTGTTAATTCCCTGTTTAATGTTGATGTTGAATGTGATGTTGGTATGAAAAGGAATGCACTTAATGAATCTTCTGCTGACTTGTGGCATAAAAGACTCGGTCATATATCCAAAGAGAGGATTTTGAGGCTAATTAAAAGTGGAGTTTTGTCTCAATTGGATTTTACCGATTGGAATGATACTTGTGTGGATTGCATTAAGGGTAAGCAAACCAAACATGTATCAAAACAGGCTGCCATAAGGAGTAGTGGATTACTTGATTTAATACATACAGATATTTGTGGTCCTTTCGATGTACCGTCTTGGGGCGGTGAGAGGTATTTCATCACCTTCATTGATGATTACTCTAGGTATTGTTACCTATATTTACTGCATGAAAGAACTCAATCGGTTGATGTCCTTGAGATATTCATTACAGAGGTTGAGAGGCAGTTAAATAGAAAGGTTAAGGTAATACGTTCCGATAGAGGTGGTGAATATTATGGAAAGACATCGGAAGTTGGACAAATTCCAGGTCCATTTAAGAAACTCCTTGAGTCCAAGGGCATTTGTGCGCAGTATACAATGCCCGGATCGCCACATCAAAATGGTGTAGCAGAAAGGCGTAATCGTACATTGATGGAAATGGTAAGGAGTATGGTGAATGATAGTTCTATACCTGTTTCATTGTGGATGTATGCATTGAGGACAGCCGCATACATATTGAATAGGGTACCTAGTAAAGCAGTTCTTAAGACACCTTATGAACTGTGGACATCTAGGAAGCCTAGTTTAAGACATCTTCACGTGTGGGGCTGTCAAGCCGAAGTGAGGATATATAATCCACATGAAAAGAAGTTGGATTCCAGGACCATTAGTGGTTATTTCATTGGATATCCGGAGAGGTCAAAAGGGTATAGATTCTATTGCCCTAACCATAGTACGAGAATTGTAGAGTCCGGGAATGCTCGCTTCATTGAAAATGGCAAAGTCAGTGGGAGTGTGGGAGCACGTGATGTAGAGATAAGAGAGTCATTGATGGACCAAAACCCATCAAATGATCCATCTCAAGTTGATGTTCCTATTATTGTAGCACAGCCACAAGGCATGAATATGGAACAACAACAAATAGATGCTCCAAACCCAATTATGGATGCCATTGTTCAAGAAGAGGAGGAAAATACTCAAGTTAATGAGCAAGTGCAACCTCAAGAAGAAATAGTATTAAGGAGGTCTACTAGAGAGAAAAGATCGGCTATTTCGAATGACTATATAGTTTATGCACTTGAGCATGAAAGTGACTTGAGCATTGATAATGACCCGGTCTCTTTTGACCAAGCCATGAGCGGTAAAAATTCCGATAAGTGGTTGATGGCCATGAAGGAAGAGTTGAAATCTATGGATGACAACAATGTTTGGGAAATGACGGAATTGCCGAAGGATTCTAAAAGAGTCGGCTGTAAGTGGGTCTTTAAGACCAAGCGAGACTCTAAGGGCAATGTCGAGAGGTACAAAGCCAGACTTGTTGCCAAAGGTTATACTCAAAAGGATGGCATTGACTACAAAGAGACTTTCTCTCCGGTTTCTAGAAAGGACTCTTTAAGGATTGTAATGGCTTTGGTGGCTCATTTTGATCTTGAGCTTCACCAAATGGATGTTAAAACAGCCTTTCTCAATGGAGATTTGGAAGAAGAGGTATATATGGATCAACCTCAAGGTTTTGAGACCACAAGTGAAGGAAATCTGGTATGTAGGTTGAAGAAATCAATCTATGGATTAAAACAAGCTTCTAGACAATGGTACTTGAAGTTTAATGATACCGTATTGTCATATGGGTTTGTAGAAATGACCGTTGACCGGTGTATCTACATGAAGGTTATGGGAAGCAAGTTTATAATCCTTGTGTTGTATGTAGATGATATTCTTCTTGCCGCTAGTGATCGTGGGTTATTGCATGATGTTAAGGATTACCTTTCTAGCAACTTTGAGATGAAGGATATGGGTGAGGCTTCCTATGTGATCGGAATAGAAATATTTCGGGATAGATCACAAGGAATTTTGGGATTGTCTCAAAAGGCTTACATCAACAAAGTTCTAGAAAGATTTAAGATGGAATCATGTGCACCTAGTCCAGTTCCCATCCAGAAAGGAGACAATTTCAGTCTATCCCAATGTCCCAAGAACGATTTGGAGCGTAAAGAAATGGATAATATCCCTTATGCTTCTTTAGTCGGGAGTTTGATGTATGCTCAGACTTGTACTAGGCCGGATATAAGCTTTGCGGTCGGTATGTTGGGTCGTTATCAATCAAATCCCGGACTGTTTCATTGGAGAGCTGCAAAGAAAGTTTTAAGGTACTTACAAGGCACTAAGGATCACATGCTCACATATAGAAGAACTAGTAACCTTGAGGTTGTTGGTTACTCGGACTCAGACTATGCCGGATGTTCGGATACCCGAAAATCCACATTTGGCTATTTGTTCCTTCTAGCTGATGGAGCTGTCTCATGGAAGAGTGGTAAGCAGTCTGTCATTGCTACTTCCACTATGGAGGCTGAATTTGTAGCATGCTTTGAAGCTACAGTTCAATCGTTGTGGCTGCGCAATTTTGTTGATGGTTTAGGCATCGTTGATACCATTGCCAAACCAATGAGGATTTATTGTGATAATGCGGCAGCTGTATTCTTCTCTAAGAACGATAGATACTCCAAGGGTGCCAAGCATATGGATTTAAAGTTTCTATCTGTCAAAGAAGAGGTGCAAAATCAAAGAGTTCAAATAGTGCACATTGGCACCAATGATATGATTGCGGATCCGTTGACTAAAGGACTAGCTCCTAAAACATTTATTGGCCATGTTAGTAAAATGGGAGTAGTCAGGAAGTCCTTGTATATCGGATGATTGGTCATACATGTATGAATTTATGTTTAGCACATTTATGTTTATTTGATACTCTAGATATCGATGTTTGTTTGGATTTTGCTTATCTATGAATCATATTTCAGTTATGCATATTTTATTATGATTATAGATATTGGGTCTTATTTTACGACATTGTGGGATAAGGTATTTTTAGGTGTCTACTTTATCAAATTGTGACTGTTTGAATTGAATTGACTTGTGATACATGGAAGGAATCGGGACGTTTGTCAGGCCCGTGACCGCCATGATTCGGTCTGTTTAGTTCTTACGAAGTTGTGACTTATATACGACATTATTTAAGTGAGCTCACTTTATGTTAATATGTTGTATACTTGTTATATATGAATCAAGTGGGAGAATGTTAGAAATTTTAATTTCTAATTGATTCATATAATTTAAGTATTGATAATTGTTATCGTCATACACACGGTGATGATTAGTGTAGTATCTAAGAGACAATTATCGGGTGTAAATCCCTCCGTGCCAATTCGTTAAAATTTAAGTATTTTAGTGTGTTTTGTATATTAGTAAAAGTCATATCTCTTCATGAATCATTAATGGATACCTTCCATCAAGATATCCTTTCATGAAAAGTCATGTCATTTAAATTAAAAGTCATGACTCTTCGTAATGGAAGTTATATATTAGGCCATAAAAAAAAAAAAAACAACAACACACTACTTTTAAGGTTTGATTCAAAATCAAGAATCAATCAAGTCCTTATATCATCAAAGGGCGAATTTAAGTGATACGGATTTGGCATAGGAAAACATATATTATTACTTGGGATATTAAATTATCGTGATGGATTCTTCAAGTAAGTTTTCTTTTCATTTTACTGTAACTTTTAATTATGCCATGATTGTTGATTTGGTTAATTTAATTGTTTTATTAGGATCCGTATTGTTAATCGCTTTCGCTTTTAATGTTTAAAATTTTTAACATGTCCTATGTGTGTTGCTTAGCAAAGGGAATTATAAATGAGGCCAGGATGTATTCGTAAGTTTAACAAACGACAACGCTGATAAATTATAGAAATTATATGGACTAAATTTGGATGGATCTCAGAGTGAATTAGTATTTGTTCGGGAAATGGGACTGATAGAGTATTAAAGGACGGATTATGAATTTGTGAGCCTGATATACAAGCAAAATAAATATTTCTTAGCATGAATATAAAGTGAAATCAATGAAAGACATGATGCATTTATCAATTTAGGAATGTTCAGTCAGTACGAGTTCTTCATCGGCACATTGCCAAAGAGGAACGAGTTGTGCATCATCCGAAATGTCGATTCTAAATCATTTTCAGCATTATTGGCCAGCTCCACTTCAACATATCAAGAATATGCCCTAAGGAGACCCAATTGTTTGGTAAATATCGCATCAGACTTTTACATTATAAGTTGCAAAGAAATTAACAAACCAAGTAGCAGTGTAACTAAGTTATAGTGCATATGCACTGGGAGAGACTTCAGTTATTTGCAAGGGGCTTAATTAGTGCCTAAATCCTCTGATAGCCCAAAAGATTTTGGTTAGGAGTAAAATGTAGATGTATGAATTTGATTATAAAGGCTCAATTTTTTGTTTAGATATATCTCTTTAGGTTAATGTAATAGGACTCAAAGAGATAGGCTCAGCCTATTGGGATGATCATGAGAGAATTGACATGGAAGATTTGGAATAAAGTTCGCTAGAATTGGCCTGCCCAATTCTAATATTTCTTAAATTAGCTCACACACTAGAAATGATGGCCTTAATGGGCCTGGGTCCATAAGGGAGCCCACTTTTATATCCATTATGGGAGAGATTTATCTTAACCGATGGTCGTCTGTCTCATTTTACGAATGATATCGACAACTAGATTCTCTATAAATACTAATCCCCACCTCATTTAGATGGTTGGGAATCTTAAGCAAATATCGTTGTGCTGTCAAATTTCATTTTAGTGAATTAATCACTTGACTTACTCAAAACGCAGATAATATTCATGGTACCTAGTGAGGTTGATGCTTTCTAGCTTCCTTACCTTTCACGTGTGTGTTAAAACCTATTGAGATTGCCTATTCTTCCTCCCTATACAACTCTCTTTTGATCATTCTTATAGTGTTGTTTCCTTATGTCACACATAGCATGATAGTCACGCGATACACACGTGATCGTTGCATTCAGATCCATACCCACATAGTATCAATATGACATGTTTACTTAACCCATTTAAATGATCATAAAAAGTATTTCAAAAGAAATGGCAAAAAAAAAAAAAAAAAAAATTCAAAAGAAGTTCGATAGGTATACTTGGATAGATGTCACCATGGTCTCGCGAGAAGATGCCTAATAATCGACCTATAATAATAAGGTAAAGAAGATTAGTAGTAGGTAAGTACCAATATGCTTTAAAAAATGAAAGTAACAAGTTAAAAAATTTTCATATCCTTATTATATGCAATTGTTATTTTCATTTATACGCCAAATTATTCCACGTGTATGTTGACCAACTAATTTCCTTTTACTTGGTTATCATTAAATTAATCTTACATTATTTAGTGACTGAATTCATAAGAGTAAATCTTGAATAATTAATAAGATAACTACAATACCCTTCATCTATCATTATTAAGCTACATCTTATGATAATTGATCCATCAACTTACATTTTCACCTTCTCAAGTTTACACTTACATATTAGGTTAGTTGGAAATTATGGCGATCATGCTGATATTATCTTGTCATTGGGTTTAGAATAAGTGGGCTTTTATTTTTTATTTTTGTTTTCCTTTTGTTTTAAGATCGTTATTGAAGCTTTTTCATCCTCTTTGTATAATTTATACTAAAGCAACTAGTTCAACTCTTCCTTGTAAAATAGATGTTCTTGTTTTGGATTGACCTTCAGACCCCTTTTCCTTAATTGATTTATTGAGAATTTGTACATTGTGTATGAAATGTATTTGTATTTATTTTGACATGATGAATTTTAGTTTTTAGAAAGAGGCGGGGGGGGGGGGGGGGGGGGGGGGGGTGTGGGGGTGGGGGAAAGAGATGAGGTCCAAACTCGATTTAGCCTCAACTATAATTTTTCATATCTATTGAAACTCGACCCAAGTACCATTTTGGTATAACTTAATTTTACCTCAGTTAAAACTTTTTCACCTCGTGAAAGCATCCCGACGGTCTAATAATTCATCATTCAGTAAATACGCTGCGAAGGGGTTCGTGTTGAAGACTAGTTCAACTGCCAACCAATTGTTTTTTTTTCCTTTTCGGCCAACTCCATTAATGAAGATCTTAAAATAGCTAAGTACAGATTTGCCTATTTGGCTGGTGCTAAGTTTGAGCAAGACACATCATTAGCTGAATGGTCTACGTACCGTGACTTTGACCAGAATTGATGCCTGCCAGGATGTATAATTCCAAATTCTTTGTATTTGTGATGGGTAAATTGAATCCGAGCCATCATGTTCTATCATAGGTTCAGTATCAATAAAAATTAAAACCACCTAACATATGGAATAATTTTCAATCTCTCTCACTTTATATATATTATTTTGATAGAATATTCAAATTATTATCTAAACTTTATATGTAAATTAATTTTAAACATGAAGTTTGGAATTACTAAATATTTTATTCACTTAAAATTTTACTTATTAAATTTGCTACCTCATATATAATTATTAGAACATATATAATGGAGATTGTTCATGCAATTCCTTATACTAACGATTTGTTTTTTAAGGTTCTTCACTATTGTAATTAGTAACTTACAATTTCAAAGGACTTCAAAAAGTAATTTTATTTCATTTTAAAAATTTTTAACAAATGTTAGAATAAATTGATAACAAAATGATCAAATAATATTTAAGGTATTAAATGATACTTAGAAATACTAAAAATGGACCTTTGAAATGTCCAGAGTATATACAACGTAAAGACCTAATTTAGGATTTTCAAGTGTTAACTTTGCTTTTTAATGACTTCTCCTTAAGAACTTTTCAATCTCATCCATTTAATATGTTAATTATTATCTATTCATTTTTCTACTATTTTGCTTTAAACATTTGAAGAAAAAGATAAAAAGAAATAGATTTTTAAGGACTTTACTACAATAGTAAAGAATAGGGCTGCAATTAAATTGAATCAAGATAATATAGTGCTGAGTTCAAGCCTGACTCAAAATATCAGAACTTAAGCTCATGCAAGCTCGAACTTGATCAAGTTTAAAATTTCTAGTGCAAGCCTAACTTAAAATGACAATACATAAACTTGAGCTCAACACGATTAAGCTGATTTAGGTTTAATTTTTTTAATTCTAATCGGTATAATATTAATCTTCAAACTTGACTCAAACTCGATTAAAATTTATAATCTATTCATACTGGATTAGTCTCGTGTACCAATCAAGCTATATATTATGAAACTCGTACTCGAATCGCTAAACCATTCGATTAGCTCAAACTTGATTGGACTATATATTTTTGAAAATTGAATTCAAATAAAAATCAAGTCGAACTTAAGTAGTTTGTGAATTGATTTGGTTTGTTTACACATCTAGTAAAGAACCTCAAAAAGTAGGCCTTTTTATTCATATTTTATTAGTTCGTTTTGGCATTTGTCATTTTTTTTCAAAAGAAAAGTAGATTATAAAAAATATTACCAAAATAGTAGAAAACCTCAAAGGTTGGTTTATATGATAAGAATTGTGTTAAGGATTTCCATTTCACATAGTTTTGAAGAGGTGGCATGATATATAAGGACTTCAAATGAGGCTTTCACCATTATACATGACCTTGGACTGTACTTCTCTAATAAGAAGTGTTACCACACTATTTTTCTATATGTGATGGAGATAATAATTTTTATAAGTAAAAATTTGATTGACTATGATATATATTTAGCAACATTAAATATTAATTATTATATTTGATAAACACCAAATTATTTAGAAATTTGAAACCTTGCATAGAAAATTATGAACACCAAACAATTAGATAGTATTTTCAATATTATCTCAATTAAGTCTCATTGTTGAGGGAGTTCGAGCGAAACATGTGTCTAGTATTCTTTAAAAAAAATATAAATACAAATTATATGAAAATAAACAAAATTATTATTGCTATATCACATATTGGACCAGAGATACCTTTAATTTTACTTGTATCGCATTTACTACTAGTGATACAATGACCTAGATGTGAAAAGTTTTATAAGTTTGTGTATCGCATTTAGGGATGGTGATATACTGTATATCACCTATAGCCCAAGCAAAATCTCCATTATCTCTATCTTCTCTCTCTAAACCTATCATTCATCTCTCTTACCAACAACCAAGTCCACTACAACCGCTTCCTTTGACATCTAGAGAACCATCTCCGTCCACCTTACCCACATCACATGAGTTGGACCTCCACCTAGTCAGCTTGCATCATCCTCTACCCACCTCTCTTTCTATCCAATTTCTCTCTCTGAAAACCAAGCTCCATAACCTCTCGCCGACCTTCCAAACTAAGACCTTCACCACCTCAGTCACCACATGTTCCATCACCTCCACTAGTCCTCATGGACATTTCCAAACACACCAAAGCCGTTAGACACAACTCCTACATAGACCAGATCAACGATAGCTAGAAACATCCATTAAACTTGACGAGTGAACCATTGATGACTTAAAACAGCTACCACACTGTGACTATAAGTGGATTCGTGGGGCTTATTCCTCGTGTGTTTACTGTGTTTAGGAAGGCAACTGATGAACGATGACCTTCAATGTTCGACTAGTGTTGACTACGGTCCGATCCATTCAAGTATCGCATCTGGTTTATGCAGTACATGTAATATTATGTGTATCGTATAACCAAGAAGTAATGCACGTGAAAAATCTATATTGCATATTCATTATATGATAATGTGATACTATTCATATAAATTCTTTTTTCTTATTTCATTTTATATAATTTTTTTAAAGTATATTAAACATGTAATATTCTCAAGGAGTTGAGATCCGGAAAATGGAAAAAAATCCTTATGTTTGTATCTATCCTTCTTTACATAAAGTTTTCTTCAGAACATCCAAAAAGATGAAGCTAGTTAAAGGGACCAAAACAGCGATTTCAATAAATCCCAATAAAGGAAGTGCCAGAGATTGTGTCCATTCCATATTACTATGTTCGGAATGCCTTCTCATCGGAATTCCGAAACTATTACTATGATTTGTAGTATCTAGTAGCTACTGGTCTAATAATTTAAGGTGTTGTTTTTCCAATTTTTTCCCTCTTTTCTTTCTTGGTTATAAATTTAATTATTTCTACATGAAAAAAAAAAGGATTGACCTTCTGGTATAAAAATGTCTATAGTCGTCGGAAATTCAAGTTCCCTGTACAAACTAATATTCACTAAGTCTTTTTTTCAACAATATTAATTTATTAACAAACACGTACGTAGGGGTATTCGAAAGAAAAATTTGACTCCTCCATTGGATGAATTCTCCTAGTCTAGCAGTTCTTCCATTTTAGCTACTGCAACTGGAAAAAACTTTTTTCTACAAGCCATATAATTATACTGTAGCTTTGGATTTACTCCATGATTTGAAAGACGACGGTACCAGAGTCAAATGTTAATTTCAAGTTTATAATATTCTTTTTGTGAGCAGTAATGTACATCCCAGTATACACCGCATGTCTTGACTGCATGTCAAGATATAAGAATTAGAATAATAATAAAATAAAACCAAACAAGAAAAGAGAAATCAATACAAGAAATTTACGAGGTTCGGCAATGCGACTTTGTCATCGGGAGCAGAGCTGCTGTTTTAAGTTTTATATATTATTAAATAATTAGGATTACATCAATATATATATAACTTAAGCCTTCTCTGGTACTATTTACCCTGTACCTATTGCGGGGGTGAACCTATCTATGCTGAATTCCCCCACTTACCTCTATATATAAGCCATATACGACAATCTTCACCTTGGTGAATATACCTTGTGAAGATAAAAAACAGTAAGAACTAGAACTCCTTGGCATCCGGATTGATTGAGTAACATGCCTCCTTAGCATTTGGAAACACTAATTAAGGCTTTGTGAACATATCGACTGCATTCTTAGAGATGTGAATCTTCTCTAGTAATGTTTGACTATATGCAATCAATTCCTTAATCTGGTGAAACCTTACCTCAATGTGTTTAGTTCTAGCATGATAGACTTGATTCTTTGCCAAGTAAATAGCACTCTAAGCATCACAGTTCAATCCAACTCCATCTTGCTCAATACTCAATTCATTTACCAGCCTTGTTAGCCATAAAGCTTCTTTAGCTGCTTTTGCAACAACCACATATTCCGCCTCAGTTGTGGACAATGCAACAATAGATTGAATGATAGATTTCCAACAAATATGTCCTCTTGCAAGAGTAAATACATATCCTACAGTATACCTCCTGTCATCTAAATCTCCAGCATAGTCTGAATCAACATATCCCACAACCAAAGGATCATCCTTTTGGCTACCAAACAAGAGGCTATAATCTATAGTGCCTCTTAGATACCTGAAAATCCACTTAATTGCTTCCCAATGTTGTTCGCTAGGATTTGATATAAACTTACTAACTTGACTAGTAACATGTGCCAAATATGGTTTTGTACAAACCATAGAATACATCAAGCAACCAACCGCACTAGCATAAGGAACTGAAGACATACCTTCAATCTCACTTTTTGACTTTGGGCATTGATTCGTAGAGAGTCTGAAGTGGGCGGCCAATGGAGTGTTGACTGTTTTAGCCTTGCTTATACCAAATTTGTCTACCTTCTCGACATAATTGCATTGAGATAATCACAGTTTCCTTGAGCTCTTATTCTTATATATATCCATTCAAAGAATCTTCTTGGTAGCCCCTAAATCCTTCATATTCCTAACAAGGTTTTTAATCACATCGTTCCTATTTTTAGTAGCAATCAAAATATCATCCACATATAGTAATAGGAAAATAATAAAACCGTCATCAAGGCTCCTAACATAAGCAAAACAATCATACTCACACTTTATGTAGCCAATCTTAATCATGTAGGAGTCAAACCTTTTGTACCATTGCCATGGAGATTGCTTTAACCCACAAAAGTGATCTCCTCAAGTTACAAACCAAATGCTCTTGTTTAGGTTGAACAAATCCTTATGCTTACTCCATGTAAATCTGGTCCCTTAAATCACCATAAAGGAGCTATCTTCACATCTAGCTGCTAAATGCATGTCCTAAATAGATGCTGGTGCTAACACCACTTTAATGGAAGTGTGTTTGACTACCGGGGAGAATATCTCATTATAATCTACCACTTTCTATGGTGAGCACCCTTTTGCTAATAATCGAGCCTTAAACTTTCCCCTAATTTTTTTTTGGTACTGATGGCTTTTTCCTATACACTCATTCGCACCATATGGCTCGTTTTCCTTTAGGAAGTTTAACTAGCTCCTAGGTTTTATTTTTTGTGCAAGGATTCCATTTCTTCCACCATAGCACCAGGCCATTTATCTTTATCCTTGTCATTTATAACCTCCTTAAGTGAAGCTAGATCTCCGTTACTAATTGTTAGAGCAAACAAAGTTAAATCTTCAAAATGATACCTGGTTGGAAGCTTAATTAAGCATTTCAATCCACTTTGCAGCTGTATGCTTTTTTCCCTTGAGATTGAATTTCTAACCTTGTCAACATCTTTCGTAGGCTATTCTAGTTCTACCTGTAACTTTTTTCTCTAGAATTGTTCTCTTATGAGATTGACACATTTTTACCACTATTTTGCTGCAACATGGATTGCTCATCAAATACTGCATCCCCATTAATCACCATCATCTTTGATACAAGATTCCAAAACTTATAGCCCTTGACCCTTTTATAGCCTAAGAAAAATACACTTCTTCGACTTCGGATCAAGCTTTGATCTCTCATCACCTAGAGCATGCATAAGTAGGATAATCAAATATTTTTAATATAGAAAAATCAACATCGTTATTTGTCTACACTTCCTTTGTAGTTTCTCCATTCGAAGAGGCCCTGGTGATATGTTTATGAGGTAACACACCATACTTACTACTTCTTTCCAAAAGCTCTTAAGAAGCCCTGCATTTAAACACATTACCCTTTCGGTTATAGACTAATTCATCATTTCTAAAACACCATTTTGTTATGGTGTTTTGAGAACTATAAAGTGTCTTTGAATGCCATGCTCCTCACAAAATTTCTAAAACTATGAGTCTAGATATTTTATGGCTTTATCTGATCTCGAATACTTGATTTTTCTGGCTGTCTAGTTCTCAACCTTTGCTTTCCACATCTTAAACTTAGTAGACTTCATATTCCTATTTAATGAAGTATAGCCATACTTTCGTTAAAAATTGTTAATAAAAGTAACAAAATATTGAGATTTACCCAATGACAGCTCTCTAGTAGGACCCTATACATCAGAGTGCACATAATCAAGGATGCCTTTAGTTTTGTTTTTACTCCTCTTGAATTTCACTCTAGACTATTTACCTAACACATAAAACTTACAAACCCAATTTATAATGTGTAGCCATCCCATTTTCACCAAGATGACCCAACTGTGTGTGTCATAGAACAACATTATCATTATTTGATTCTACAATAGCAGCTTCACATACAATTGTATTCCTTATTAGCGTGTAGCTATTCCTTGCAATCCTCTTCCCTTTCATTACTGCCAATACACCTTTACTCATCTTAATGCAATCTTCATCAGTTTTATAGCCAAAACTATTTGCATGTAGAGTGTCCAAAGAAATCTAATTCTTTTTTGATTTTGGACGTCACACAAAGTTCTAACAACACTATCATGCATCTTAATATTAATCTGTCCCTTTCCAACAATAGTACACGCATTGTCATTGAAAAGATAAAAAAAAAACCAAAATTACCTGATATGTATGAAACGGAACAGTACTTGTTAGGTGTCATGTGGAACAAACACCTAGTATCCAAAATCCATGAGTCCGTGGATTGACATAATGAAACTAAAAGCAGGTCCCTGTCACTATAATTTCAATCATTATGTTGAACAATATTAACAAGACTTTGATGAATCACCCTCCTTCTCATCATTCCACTTCTTCTTGTTTAGATAATCCTTTCTCATATCATATACCTCATCTACTGAGACTTGTAACATTGAACATGTTTTCTACTCCTAGACATTGACTTGGAATTCCTTTTGCTAGATCCATCCTTTCCTTGCCTTCTTCCATGTTCTTAGTTTCCTTTCACACATAGGCCTTCGCTTTGAGAGCCTTTAGTGTTGTTTTGCCTCCTTTAATTTTGGGCTAACAGTACTGTAATTATCTCTTCCACACTGATAGTATCTTTTCCCCATGTAAATGTAGTCACCAGTTACTGATGTGTGTAATCACCAAGCTTAAAATTTATAATTCTATTAATCCTAGATCTACATAAGGCAGCGCACCTATCGCGTAATATAGACATTACCTCAGATATTGTCTTAAGGACCTATACACAACTACTAGTACTAACCCTTTTACTATTATCTAGTTGAATCTATCATAAATTGTGTACTAATTCTAATGCTAATTCTAACTAAATTAGTTCCAATGGCCCTAAATTAATGATGTAATTACTTTTCTTTATGTTTAACCAATTCACAAATTATGCCGCTAGTTTTGATCTACCCTAGCCCTTTTTATCCTTAATATCTAAATTTAATTGGATATTTCTTTAGTCTTGAACAGCCGGGTTAGTTAGCTGAATTAGTTACTCTCTTTAAGTCAATTAACTCTTAATTGAAATTGAAGAAGTGGGATTTCTTCCTCCACTAATGTCAATTTAAAACCACAAAAAGTTTATGAACCCTAATTAAAGAAAACTAATCTTTGGTGATAGAAAGTTAGAAAAGCCCTATTTCTAAGTGAATTACACATCTTTTTTGCTCACAAAAGATCTATTCCATTAACTAAAATCTTTTTTCTAATTAATAGAAATCAAGTTTATCATGATTTACCATCAAAAGCAACAAAATAAATCACAAAGTAAATTCAAGACTATAACTTTATTCAATCAAAAAGAAATTATGTACATAAGGTTAGGGTAAAACTTAAGACATAACAAAACTACTCTGCCATGAAAAATTTAACAACAATAATCATAAAGGAAGAGAAGGGAGAGATCATGATGATAAAACCTTTGTAATGGTTCCGTTTATGAATCTTAATGTTGAGCCATAAATTTCCTCCTTAAAAACTCTTCTCGAAACATCCTTTAGGGCTTAGCAATGAAATACTTATGATTTGATCTCCAAAACAACGAAAACAGAGCACTATTTATTTCCTGTCGACATAGACGACCACTACATGACCCGTGTACATGGGTTGTGTACACTGGAAGTAATGCGAGAATTCATGCTCATTAATTGTACATAACCCCGATGTACACTACCCGTGTACTTAGTCATGTACCCTGAAAATCCAATTTTTCCTTGCCTTTTGCTCCATTAATTGCACATTGGTCATTGATTCCTTATAGTGTGCTTTTGATTTTGCAATAAAAGCTCCAAACTTCATCAAATCTTCTCTTGTGTCATTATCAATCCTTTGGAAAGCTCAATTGTTCCTCATTCGGCATTGAAATGAATAGTTCATTCAATAAGTATCCTTTTCTTTAGTATATCAACAAAATATCATATAAAATGTGATAAATAAAGCACAATTATTAAAAGTCTTAGGACATTTATCAAACTTCCCCATACTTAATTATTGTTTGCTTGTCCTAAAGCAAACAACTAAGGATAATGAAAATCTATCATTAAATATACTAAAAAATTTCCACAAGTTTGAAGCTTACATAGCATTCATTAATTCTTTTAGATCATAGTGACTCACTTTGTATCTATTGCTCAAACCTACCATGTAAATGTAATTAGCATACTAGAATCAAGATTTTAGGGCCAATCTAAGTAAATTAAACTTTACCCTCACCATTTAACGGCATATTCCATAGTCACAAAGTAAACATAAAAGTTAAACAACAGCAAAAGAGACTCAGTTACACTTCAACACCTATTAATGAGTATATAAACCCTTCAACCACTTCTCTAAGTATAATAATCTAGAATGAAAGTAACTTGCATCTATTTTTCCCCTAGGTTTTCTCCTATTACCTAAATTTCTCCAAATTGTTTTTAAACCTTCATAGAGGAAGGTTTTAGCTTTCATCTTTTCCTTTTTTCCTTTGGACAAGTTTTTGCTTGCGTCTTTTCAACTCAATTTTTTTTTCACATGAATAAGAGGCTTGTATAGTCAATAGCGAGGTCACACTTTGCTCTTTTGAGGGACCAAAGACTGCCCATATCAACTCAATTCTTCATTTTTCAATTAGTACATAAATTTTTAAAGAGACTGTTCTAAAAGAATCACCAAGTGATAAAGATCATATGCCATTTCACTAAAGACTAAATAAGCTTTCAAAGTTTTGAAAAGAGAATATATAAGTCAACAAGCTTAGAAATGTAACCGTTTAAATTTCAACTATGGACTTCAATCCACTTCTAGTCTCTAGATTCCATTACTAAATAGCAAGTAAGTTTACTCCATTTATATTTCATTCTACAATTTTGACTAAGTATACTAACCATAATATAGGTAAGTAAAGTACTGCGTAAGTCGCTTTTACCTTAATATGGATACTAAATTTAAACAAGTTTTTGAGTATATTTTCAATATTTATTCTATCTCTATATATATATATTTTCAATTCATATTCAATTTTAAAGCACAAATGCAAACTTGTAAGTGGGGGATCAAGTTTAAATTCACAATCAATTTGCAAACTTTTGCTCAAGTTTGATAAGTGTATAAATTTCACTCCAACACATTCTATTCAAGACCTAATTATTCTCTGCAAAGATACCCCTTCCCCACACTTAATCGAGACATTGTTCTCAATGTCTTCAAATTCAAGCACAAAAAAGGAAATATGGAAAGAAAGGAATGAAATAAAAGTAAAGGAAAATGAGAACTACCCTAATTTTAGATTGGTCTCAAATTTCAGGAACAACCGGTGAAGAAAAATTATAGCAACATCAGTAGATTTTGTGGTTTCAAAGAGAGTTTTGAATCAGCATGACCTAAAGGAAAAGCAAAGAAAAACCAAAGAGAAAAAGAAGTTAATCTAGCCTAACATCCTCTATAAGTATCAAAACATAGCAGAAAAATTCTTCTTACTTAGGGAACTCAATAAGTACTAATCAACTAGCAGATAGTCTTAAAAGAGAAAAGAAAAGCAGAAAAATATCAAGACAGTAGTCTTCAAACAAATGAGGATATGATCATTTATCCTCATCCTCCTCCTCAAAAGATTCCTCTTCTTCATTTTCTTGGTCATCAACAGCCGCTTTGTCATCATCCTCCTACTTAGAAGATTCTTCTTCATTGGACTATCCTTCATCCTCCTCCTTCTCTTAAGATTCAGCTACATCATTATTTGAGCTTGATGGCTCAGTAATAGAGGTTGCTTTTCCCTTTTGTCTGATCTTCATTGGCTGCTTAGTCTCCTTAGAAGTGGTCCTCTCAAGTGAGGACTCATAGGTAGGAAGATTCTCTGGAGATGGTGAGAAACACCCAACAATGGTCTGGAGGAAACTCCATACTACTTTCCTGAACTTCTTATTTTTCTTTCGATGCACTCTGCTCCTTTCCCTCTCTTCCTTGTTCCTTCTCTTTTCTTCCTTGAATTCTCTTCGAAATAACTTCCAGTCTTGATTAAAGCAAGATGAATGTGAAGTGGAAGTCCTTGTATGGCTAGCAAGCTCAGTTGGGGAGCTCATGAAGGCCATAAGGGAAGTAGCATATTGGATGGAAGGACTCTTTCTAATTTTTTGTAACACCCAATGATGGAAAGGGCCATCCAAAACCTTCTTATTAGGCACAAGATTTATGCCTAGAGCGAGCTCTTGAAATATGTTCAATTCCTTGCAGCAACCTAGTGATGTATCCTCCACAAAAAATCCCTTTGATCCTGGTGTCGGTGGCTTAGCAAAAATGAATTGAGCCAATTCAATGCCCACATTGATTTTGTACCTACTAGCAATACTGTAGATATGTCCTAGCTCAAAACTGTTCACCACTCCATAACTGCTTTTTCATGCCCCAATGGTATGAGTGAGAATGTGATGGATCACCTTGAAATGTACATTCACCATAGATGAAGCCTTTGATTTTAAGGGTTAGTACTTCACTCCTTGATCACATAATTCTTGCCAATATTTCTCTGGTATGACATCCTTAGGTAGCCTAATTGGTAATGACATGAACTCAGCTGTTCTTGTCTCTTCCTTTGTATATAATCCCATGTACCAGCAAAAGTTAGCATGGGATATAGTGTAAATTTTCTTGTAGACCTAGAATGTCAGGTGTTGGTCAGCTTTAACTTTGGTATCCTTCTCAGTGTACTCTAAAGTGGATAATACCTTTAGAGTAATGTCTCTGTAAGCTAGGGTATCAATGGCAAATAGCTTCTCCTAAGGTCCAATGGAAAGCAGCTCCCAAATTTCGCTTTCTATCCCATACTTAGCCAGTACTCCCTAATCTAGATATTATGAGCTCCAAAAGGTTTCTGCTCCAGCCTATGCATTCTAGCCTCAGCCCAAAGAGTATCAAAAGGCGATGGACTAGATTTTATTGATGATTCAAGCTAAGTTACCTTTCTTTTCTTTGTTGGCACTACAACTGATGAAGCACGATGAGGTAGTGGATTTTTCTTGGTGGATTGCTTTGTCCTTACCATGACTACAAAGAAAAATACATGACACAAATTAGCATCATGGAGTAGAGGATAGCTTACGTGCATATGAATAAGTTCAGGGATGTCTATCAATCACCAGTGATATGTAAAATAACATAACCAAGCAAAGCAACAAGGTATGAGTGAATTGAAGTTATTCTGTTGGTACACTACCTTTATACATGACTTGTGTACAGGGTAGTATAGAACTGGAAAAAGAAGAATTTAAATTCAACATGAGTACGGGAATAATTACTTGTGACAGAGCTCATGTTGAAGATCATAATAAAAATCAAAATGTAAACAGGATGCAAATCTTTGGCAAATTCTTTAGTTTCCCATGAAAAGCATGAAAACCCCAATTTTCATATGAAATAAACCCTAGATTCTTGATTTAAGATGTTTAAGCAAGAAATCCCTTAATAACAAGTGTAATATGTTTTAAAGCAATCAAATTGCACTAAAAATGCAAAAGCCTTAATTTCTATGTCAATCAAAAATTCTGCATGAACCCCAAGGTGATCTCTATTCTGTTCATGCATGTGAGAGTTGGGTATGTTTTTTTATGCTAAATCATTATGAGCTCTACACTACCATTACCAGTAGCAAAGAAGCAACACAATATGCATGGAGCAACACTTAACAATCATACCCATCATTTACTCATGATTCATGGATTTTATACATGTAAGAATGATTTAAGAGAAAGAAGAATCCATAGAAGGGAAGAGAGTCACATACCTATAGTTGTTAATGGAGATGGTTCATGAGTGTAAGAGTGCAATAGAGTGAACTGGCGTGTTTGTGAGTGGGTCAGGAGAAAGGAAAAGAGAAAAATATGGGCTCTATCATGTGCCAATATATATTAGGGAAAAAATTGAGTGTACACTATAATAGTACACGACTTGTGTACATCGGGTTATGACTCCATAGAAACGAAAATTTTCAAGCTTGGGTGTACACTACTTAAATACATGACTCATGTATGTCTGCTTACAACTCCATAGAAAGTTTGAAAATTCACATACCCTTGTACACAATAAGGGTACACGAGTCGTATATGATCACTCATGATTGGTCAAAAGCTAGAATTTGAAATTTAATTGTACACCACCTAAGTACATAAGTCATGTATGTTTACTCATGACTCCTTAGAAGGTTTGCAAACATGAAAACACTTGTACACAACCCATATACACGAGTGGTGTATTACCACTCATAACTCTACAAAAGGTTGAAAAGTTGTATGCTACCAAAGTACACGGGTCGTGTACTATGGTAGTGTATACTGGAAAAATTCAAGTGCAAAAAATTTCTCTAGATGTTGATTGTCCTAAAAGTGCATGATAGAGTCTACTTACCTTGGACACTTAGAAAGTATATTTACCCCTTAAATTTTACTTATGGATGCTAGCTTGAAAGTATAATTTCCTATCTTGACTGTTGCTCTACTAAACATTAAGTAGAGTTAGGATAGGAAAGAAAAGGAAAGGAAAACTACCTATCTATGTCAGACATGGTCTGCCTCCCAAAAAGCATTGTTGTTTTACATTGTTAGCTCGGCATCCTTCACTTTCTTTAAAATCAAGGAGTGTCAAACTAAGGGTTCTTGGAACCACAGGCATTCTCATCAGTTTTCTTGACCTACCTTCCACATTATACACATGTAATAGCCCCTAACTGGGCTAAAATTTTCAAATCTAGAAAATTTACAACATTATCTTTCCTTTCCTTCTATGGAGACCATGAATTTATGGGCATCTTTGCCTTTGGTTTCAATAGTGATATATATTAGGTGTTTCAACATCACCACCTGAGTATTGATTGTTGCCGTCATACTTCACTTGATCATCCACATTTGGGCTCCTCAACACTCTCTTTTTAGAACTTGCTGTCAACATCTTTACAACCTGATTAGTCATTTTTACTCTATATTTTTTATAAGGTTTTGAGCTTTAAGAACTTTTTATAAAATCTTGAAAAATTATGTTTTTTTGATAAAAAAAATGTTGTTGTGAAGCTCTAAGAATCAAATAAAGAGTAATCAAGTGTTTTAATTCAGATATGGAGCAAAAACAACAAATAAAGTCAAGAATGCAGAAGTCAAGCTTATAAAGACACAGTCGAGGCCAAACAAAGAAAGAAGACAACAAAAATTGGTCTATCTAGCCTCAACTACAAGCCATCGACATGACCTTAGACTATAGTCGAAGCAATCGAGCATCATTCTAAAGAAAATACATTGTCGAGCTCAAAACTCGACCTTCAACAATTTATGTTGATAGACCAATTCTTCATTAGAATTACCTTAAGCCTCAACAATTTGACCCTCGACTCTCTCAATTTTACCTTCGATAGAGCAATGGACAAAAACACATAGTTTACTTAGGAATTTCCTAAAGTCGAGCCTGATCTTGCTGAATATAAGCCTCGACCAACAGAGCACGCAACCCTCAACGAGTGTTTTCATAGCTCATTTGCGAGCGTGAAAAGTTATCAAATTATGTTAGAAAGGATCTGTCTAATCTGCCACGTGTTAAATAAATATAACCATGCTTTCTGTACCTAGTAGTTTATAAATAAACGAGCAGGCATGCATTGTAAAGCATGTACCAACAGTGTAAATCAGTATTAACGTAGAGTAGATTTCTAAAAGATTTTTGGGTAAAAGAATTTTCATTTTTTTACTTGAAAATTTCTTCTATAGTCTTGGTAAAATCAATTTAACCCACTGTTTGTAATTTCTATGAATTTCTGAGCAATTAATTGACTAATCTTTCGAATTTGTTTTGTTTCTTCTAATTTGTGTTTATTTTGATAAATATATGGAGAAATAAACTTCTACAGCCTAAGGATTACAAATCCAATTTTTAATTTAGTCTGATTTCAAATGCTTTTTCAAGTAAATTTGATTGGGTATTTGTAATTAGTAACTTGAATTTAACTTATGGTTTTTTAAGGAATGGGGCATTCTTTTAGATCCACGATTGATTTCAATTGAATAGATCAAGAAATCATTCATTTAAATAGGTCTATGGTTACTAATGGAGTCGGTCCTAACTATCTCTTACCGAAGAATGGGTAAAGACTTTCTATCACTTGTTTTAAAAATTCATTGAGTTGTCTTTTCAAAACAATGGATTCCTATTCTTTTTGTGGGTCTAATTGAAACTTTAGATTACTAGTTTTAGCTAGATCTAGAACTACTGACTTTGAGAGAAGCTTTAGTTTAAATTAGAGAATCTAGCAGTATAAACACACCATTTCAAACAACTTTGAAGAAGTTATTGTTCCTAAGAAATCATTCTGATAAGGAATTGGTGAAGTAACCCCAAGCTACTATTTCATAGAAGTTACAGGCTTATTTCTTATTTTGCCCATTAAACATTTGTGAATATTTATAACTTAGTATAGTATTCTTTTTTCTTTATGATTTTCTAAAATCTTTCTTTAGCTAGACAATTAATGGGATTGAGAGTATATTAGCTGCCAATCATTCCCTAGGGACCGACCTAAATCACTATCTATGCTACATTTAATGAGTGCGCTTGTCTTGTGAGACCATGGTTATTAGTTTAGAAAACATTTATAAATTTGAAAAACTCGGTTAATGATCAGTAAAAGTTAAACTTTGAATTTCAAAAATCAAATATTAAAACACCACACACCACAAACCATAACCACTTCCTCATGTCTAACTCTAAGTATTAAATTGCCTTCTTCTACATGGATGAATGCGAGAGAAATGGTCTACCAAGATTTGAAGGCATATCTTTGCCTTCATCCTTATCTAGGACTACAAAGTCCAGGGGTACATGAAATTTCCAACCTTCACCAGAACATCTTCAATAATCCCCTAAGGAATCTTAAGGAACTTCACATATTTGGGCATCTGAGAGAGTGCTTCAACAAAAGGTATATTTATGTGGAGTTGTTTGAACAAGTCTAGAAATTTACCAAATTGCTTCTTATCCTTTCTCTGGTGGAGACGGGCAGCATATGGTATTTTATGCACATACTCTCTCACTGCTGCAGGTTGCTTCTTCTCTTATTCTTTTTCTTAAGTTCTACCTTCTTCTCCTTAAAAGACTAACCATCTTCTTTCTCTTGCTTAGGCTCCTTTTCAATTTGTAACTCCTTCCCACTTCTCAAAGATATGGCATTCACTTCAGTTCTACTAGGGAGAAAGCTTTGTTGTCTCTTAGAAAGCATTTTAGCCAATTAGCCAATTTGCTTTTCCAGGTTGTGAATGGATGCTTCATGGTTCCGATGATGTGCATCAAAGCTCTAGATAAATTGAGTCATTTATTCTTATAGATTGGACTTCTTTTATTGCTAAGGAGGTGAATTGGAAGGCTATGGCATCTGTTGATATGGTGGCAACTATGGCTTCTAAAATCCCAATAGGAAATTTTGCCTCTGTGCATTATGATTGTACTAGGAGAAATTAAGGAGATTTCTTTATCCTGGGTTATATGTGTTGCTGTATGGATTGATTTGCTATCTATTATGATTGCCTAAATGATCCACCTACTCAATTTGTTATGGATAGTAACTGTTGGGAATTTACGATCCAAATCTGAATCGTGCAGCGGAAAATTGTTTTTTTTTTTTTAAATTCCCAATCGGATCCAAGCATTTCAATTAAATCAGAAATAAAAGGGAATCGTGTACCTTTTGGTTTAGATGATGGGATCAAGGAGATGCAGATTATACCAACTCCCTCTACCGGTATCCACGCGAATGAATTGGATCTTCGTGTGTGCTAGCACGTCGAAAAATTTCGACCTTTGGGAATCCCTCTCTCTTTCTTTCTAGGTTACGAATTTTCTTTTCTAAAATGACGGCCAGCGTCAGATGATAAAAAATTAACCTAGAAAGAGAATATATATAGAAGGGTTATGTCCCTTCATATTACCCTGATATATATATAAGGGTTATGTCTTTTCAAATTACCCTGATATATATATAAGGGTTATGTCTTTTCAAATTACCCTGAACAAATTAGGGTTTATGTAGAAAGACATATATATCCTTATTATCTTAATTTATTTATTTGTTAATTTTAATCTAATTAAAATCGACAAATAAATAATTAATCAATTCCCAATACGATTATCGAAGATCCATCTTATTCATTCTTTATGTGTGACCCTGTAGGTTCACATAAAATTGGTAGTAGCTCTTAAACATTTTTAGGACTACAAGACATAATTGGTCTCTAGCAAGACATTATGTCTACCTAATTTTAGTGAAGATCGATGATCCGACTTTACCTACTAACAGTTAGTCATTCAGTCATTTTGTTACACGATATCTTATAATCAAACATAAGGTGTGGATCAAAACACTCTTATATTGTCTAATTACTTATTTCTTGAATATAGAGTTTGACTGACTTAAACAAATGATATTGATAACTCTTTATCAATTCATTCGAGCATGGCCATGCATTTCTCAGTCTTACTCATCAAGAGGCCCGATAGATATCTCTCTCAAATTAATGAGATGAACAAATCCCTTCACTAACACTCACATTCCTCTATATAACATATTGCATGCCCAAGTTTATTCTTGCAATCATCTGATTAAAGATGATGAAGAGATGAATCAAAACATGAAAACTGTTATATAGGAATCCATGGTGCCATTAGGTCAAAGGACTCAAACAACATTGTAAAAAGAATACTTATTGCATTGATCCATACAGTATTCTTATAATTGGTCAATCCAATACAATACACTCCTGTTTGTATCTATGTGCTGAATTAATATCCCATATCCATGATCAGTAAAACTTGATCATCATACAGCAATCATACTAGTCTTAATTCATTATCATTCCACATAATGAGTGACTAGGGATAATTTAGAATAAAGTTATAATTCAGCTTATGGTTCTACTATTAAAGTCACATACTTTAATGACATAAGGTATAACTAAATATTCAAGGAATAACATTACCAAAGTAAATAGGCCAAAAATAACTTTGATAATTAAAATGACTTGATAACAAACATACAAATGATAAAGAATCCATATGGCCTAGGGCACATAACTAGCAATCTCCCACTTGCAATTGTCCCTTCATAATAAAACTGTGCTTGTAGTGGGCTCTTGATGCTCATAACCTCATACACCCCTATAGCTCTCTACTTCCTATGATTATTGCCCCAATGGTAGTTGTTCTTAGCTATATCTTTAAACAACCTTAGGGATTCTTTTGGGATCTTCGAGTTTAGAGTATCATTAGTTGATGCATTAACTAGTTGGCGAGTCATTTAATTCAGACCATTGTAGAACGCCTGTACTTGCAACCATGATAGAAGTTGATGATGTAGGCATCTTCTAAGCAACTCTTTCGATAGTTTCCAAGCATAAAAAAAGAGTCTCAGAGTCATTATCACAGAAAGATGAGATGTCATTCCGAAGCTTAGTAGTTTTGCAAGATGGAAAGTAGTTGTCCAAGAATTGCTTTACTGTTTTGTCTCATGTAGTAAGTGCTCTCAGTCCCAGTGATGTCATCCAATTTTTTGCTTTCCCTTTCAAAGAGAAAGGGAGCAATCTAGTGCATATAGCATCATCATTGACTCCATTCATCTTACATGTTTCACATATCTCCAATAATGTTTGGATGTGAGCATGGGGGTCTTCGTCTAATAAACTGTCAAATTGATAGTATTGCTATAAGAGCTGAAGCATAGTCCCTTTAATCTCAAAATTGTTCGCTTCGATTGGAGGCTTTATAATGGTAGGCCCAGTATCATCAAGTGAAGGTTGTACATAATCTATATCTGTCCTCCTGCATTTAGATCTACCATTATTAACCTCTACTCTTGTTCTACTTCTGTGTCTTCTGTTGATTTTGACTTAATACTTTTCTCCTCCAAATCCTTCCCAGTCAATTCTTCCTCATTCTTCTAATCCAGTGTCCTTCCCTTACTTTTTGGCTGCCTAGAAGTACTGAAAGGTATATTCTTCTTAATCTTACCAAGTGTCTTCTTAATCTCAGGGTCAAAAGGAGTTGTTGATGATGGAGAACTCCTTATCATTGTATTGCAAAAGAGCCACAATAGATCAGAGTTCTAAAATGTAATTCCAGAGTGAAAGAGATAAAAGAAAAAATTGAAAAAAATATTCACTAAAGTAATAGTGACTAAGGCTTTCTTAATATTCCTAGATCCTTGACAACAGTGCCAAAAACTTTGATGTGTGTAATCACCAAGCTTAAAATTTATAATCTTATTAATCCTAGATCTACACAAGGCAATACTCCTATCGTGTAATGTAGAAATTAACTTAGATATCGTCTTAAGAATTTATATGCAGCTACTAGTACTAATTCTTTTACTATTATCTAGTTGAATCTATCACAAATTGTGTACTAATTTTAATGCTAATTCTAACTAAAATTACTTTCAATAGCCTTAAATAAATGATGTGATTGCTTTTCTATAAGTTTAACCAATTCACAAACTATGCCCCTAGTTTTGATCCACCCTAATGCTTTTTATCCTTAATATCTAAATTCAATTGAATATTTCTTTAGTCTTGAACTGTCGGGTTACTTAGCTGAATTAATTACTCTCTTTAGGTCAATTGACTCCTAGTCCAAATTGAAGAAGTAGGAATTTTTTCCTTCACAAATGTCAATTTAAGATAGTATAAAGTCCATGAACCCTAATTGAAGAAAACTAATCTTTAGTGGCATGAAGTTGGAAAAACGCTATTTCTAAGTGAATTATGCATCTTCATTACTCATAAGAGATCTATTCCATTAATTGAAATCTTCTTTCTAATTAATAGAAACCAAGTTCACAATGATTTAAGCTGAGAACCATCATAAACAACAAAACAAATCATGAAGTAAATTCAAGACTAAAACTTTATTTAATAAAAAAACAATTATGTACATAAGGCTAATATTTCTCAAAACTTAGGACATAACAAAACTACTCTTCACTGACAAATTTAACAATAATAATCATAAAGGAAGAGAAGGGAGAGATCATGATGATAAAACACTTGCAATGATGTTGTTTATCAATCTCAATGTTGAGCCATGAATTTCCTCTTGAAAAGACCCTTCTCGAAACGTCATTTAGGGCTTAAGAACATAATATATATTATTTGATCTCCAAAACAATGAAAACAAAGTATTATTTATATTCTGTTGACATGTACATGGGTCGTGTACATTGGAACTAACTCGGGAATTCACACTAATTAATCTTATATGACCTCGATGTACATTAACCGTGTACTTGGGTCATGTACCCTGGAAATCCAATTTTTCCTTACGTTTTGCTCCAATAATTGTACATTGCTAGTCTATTCCTTATACTATACTTCTGATTTTGCAATAAAAGCTCCAAACTTCATCAAATCTTCGCTTGTTTCATCATCAATCCTTTCAAAAGCTTAATTATTCCTCATTCATCCCTCAAATGAATAATTCATTCAATAAGTATCATTTTCTTTAATATATCAACAAAATATCATATAAAATATGATAAATAAAGTATAATTATTAAGGGTTTTAGGACACTTATTAGCTACTCATCGAAGGTGGTAAAGAACATGGTTGTCCTCATCTTCAATCTCAACCTCAATTCTTTGGAGATCATTAATTGTTTGATTGAAGAAATTAATATGCTCTACCGAGTCTGAACCCTCTTGCATCTTCATCCCGTACAACTTTTGCTTTAGATATACTTTATTCAACAGAGATATCATCATATACTCACTTTCCAATTTCTTCTAAACCTCTATTGGACATGAGAGATCCATGACATGCTATAAAACGTCATCTCCAAACATAGCGATATTGTTGCTGCCTCTCTTGCCTACGATTCCACCAAATCGAGATCCTCTACTGTCTATGGTACTTTTCTTTTAATGTTTTCAAAATTCCTTGCTGTGCTAGCAAATCTTTTATCCTCCATTACCATAATTCGAAATTCCCAGTTCCATCGAGCTTCCCTACATCAAATTTTGTTATAGAGTTCATCATCTCAACGATGCTTTAATACCAGTTATTGTGAAATATAAAACAGAGAATTATAAATAAAGTAGAATAAGAAAATAAGAAATCAAGAAAACAAGGAATTTACGAGGTTTGGCAATGTGCCTTTTGTCCTTGAGAGCAGAGTAACCGTTTTTACTTTGATATACTATTATATAATTAGGGTTACATCAACATATATATAACTTAACCCTACCCCAGTATTATTTACCTAAAAATAACCCTGTACCTATCGCGAGGCTTCGCCCGTACCCCCAACCTATCTACGTTGAATTCCCCCACTTATCTCTACATATGAGCCATATACAATAGTCCCAATGGAAACTTCTTTCTAACCTATACTTGTGATGGGTTTGATACTTCTCCTTTCATCTTTGGTTTTGTGGAAAAATTTTATGGTTGTGTCATTTTTTTTATAAGGATTAGTTTCATCACTTATTTAAAGGTCCAAATTTACATTCAATTGTAATGCATAATTAAAATACTTAATAAAATTGCAAATGGATTGAGCTGCTTGCGAGTTATTCGATTTCGACTTGATTTAATCGAGCTCAAGCTTGAGCTCGATTAGTAAACGAGTCAAGCTTGAGCCTAATGTAAAACTCGTTTAGATTCGAGAGTAGGCTCATTAATAAGCTCACTAGTAGATTTGTGAATTATATATGTATAATATATTAAATACAACTATAATTAAATAAAAAACTAATTTCTATTTAATATTTAATGTATATATATTTGTAGGAACACACACACACACACACACACATATATATATATATAGTATATTTTAGATTTAAAAAAAATGAAAAACGGGCCATCTAAATGAGTGAAGTTGAAACTCAAATTTCATGTTTCTTAAAAGCTCAGTAGGCTTGATGAAAAAATCGACTTAACTTTAACTCAGTATGTAAATGATCCGAGCTCAAACTCGAATTAAAGCACATTTAGTTCAATTAGCCGAGCTTTGGTGTAAACTTCAAGCTCAATAAAAAGTTTGACTTGAGTTCAAGCTTGATAAATTTTAATCGGACCAAGCCTGAGCATTTAAAAGTTCAACTCAACTCGGCTTGTTTGAAGCCTTAATACTTAACATATTAATTAAGTAGTTATTTTAATGATAAGATGATTTGCTAAACTATATCTCTATCAATTATAATTTAATATCCAAGTAAATAAACTAATAATAATATATAATGCCTGTATTTATTATTCAAACAGAGAAATGTTAAGACGCAGTTAATTGGCAGACTATTAAAACTTGATCCATCTATTTTTAGCAATATATTATGTCACATAGGAATATGGAATTTAGCTGGGGTACCGTATTCCTATACTCTTAATGAGTGACGTTGCCACTTGCCCCCACCTTCTTTTCTTCCATTGCCGTGTTATATGAAATATCTCACGAAGAACAGCTAAAGAGTGGACGCTATGAAACTCAGATAGGAACATTCCCTTTCGTTGTATTTAATTGCTACCGGTATTTGTCCCTTTTCGGAATAGTCCCCGCAAAACGAGAGAAATTATTTTCAAACAAAAAGTAGAGAGCCAACGCATTAGCCACATTAACACATTCAATCATCTTCATACAAGTGATTTTCAAAATTATCTCTACCATGTTTTTATATCCTATCATGTTCATACAAGTACGAATTCTCGTAATTAAATAAAAAAGCATTTTCAAAGTACATTGATAAAGCTATTTAGATTATTCAACTGGACCTAGGCTCGTTAAATATCTCCATTGGTCTTTATTGTCACCTGTCTTGAACTAACCTAGTGGGTCAATGAACCGATCTAGATGGCTGGGCTGAACCGTGGAGGACCCGTAGTTCTACTTTGAGTCTTCAATGGTGAAGCATGTACCTAGTGGGTCCTGACGGTTTAAGGAAAAAGAAAAGGGCAAAAAAAAAAAAAAAAAAAATAATTCCTAGTTTTAAAAGCAATACAAGCACATGTAAATTAGAAACTAGTGCAAAAATAAATAACATTTAATATTTAGATTATGTTTCATATAAACATATATAATTTAATTCATTGACAATATTTAATTCGTTATTAATGATAGCTAAAAAGAAAAATGTAATCTAAAAGTCTACCAAATGAACAATCCTATTTTTTGATATTATGAGATTACTTTATCTTATGTAACCTGTTTGAAGTTATAATCTCACATATATGATGTTACAACTATAATGAGATGTGTCTGTATATAAATAAATGTATATTTTTAATAATTTCTTATGAAAATGGGCTAAAGACTATGATATCTTTAATCCCAATTTTCATATTTGATGTTTAAAATCTAAAATTTAATTTTACAAATATTGTTATAATATTTAAAAATAAATTGGAGAACTGTTAGATTCTCGATTCTACAACTGATCTCGTTTAAGCAGGGTCGGTTCTTGAAAATCATAATATTGACATAGTGATTTCATATCAGTTTTAGATCCGAACTGGCTCATGAAGATGTCTAACCTATTTTTCATTGTTTTAATACTCAACAAGGTAACATAAAAATCTAACTTAAAAGTAATTAATAATTAAACTAATAGGCGATTAATGAATTCTTTTAACTGAAAGTTCCTGAAAAATTCTTCTCTATGCTACAATTCATGTAGAACTATGTTTAACATGAGGGGATGTGCTGATCGACATTGAAAATGGATGATACCAGATTTCGATTTCATTTAAAGCAAGCCCTAAATAGACCTAAAAACAGCCAAAATTAGAGATCAAAACGGCCAAAAACAGAAGAAAATATCAACTTCCATGGTGTGTCCACGCATACGCTATTTTAACCGGTAAAAATGAAAAGATCCTAAGATTTTTTTCTTCAGTGGAGGATGGTAGGATATTTCTTGCTTAATTTATTCTTCGTACCAATCCTCCTCACTCACATCACGTCAAAAAGCAATGCATCGATACGTGACAAATTGGCAAGAAGATCTCCACCTTATGTTTATCTATATCTGCTTCACACATAAAAAAAAATAAATGGCACATGGTCTTTCATGGTTCTTGTTGGCGGATACCGCACCGGAATTACTTAGCCATCACTTAACCCAACCGAACCACCCATGATTAGGGTTTGGGATACATATTTGTTATACCTTAACCAAAATTATAAAGTGCTTTAGGCTTGATTAGGTTGTTAATAGGCGATAACTAAACCATTTTCACACTTTCACTTATAAGTATTTGCATCCACCTTCCTTTCTTAAACCCTTCAAAACCTTAAAAACATCTTAGCAAACAAAAACAACATGACCCTCTTCTGTCTTCATAATGAAGCAAAATTCCAACTGCCGACACGTGTTGCCCACATCTTCATGTCATAGCATGATTGAGGTATGCTACCTAGTTGAAGGTTCTGTTTTTCAGTTTCTCTTAAACTTATGTTCTATGCTTAATGATGATGAAATTTTCTTTTGTTTTGTTTTTGTTTTTTTTTTTTGTTTTTTTATTATGTAGATTTGTAGATAGGAGAATAAGTTTATCTATTGGAAGGACCATTTTTGATCAACAAGCCAGAGGAATCGTCAGCAAAACGGTCCCAAATTGTATAATTGCTTCTGGCCAGAGTAACAATTACACACTTTAATCCTTTTCGCTTCTTATCCAATACTCAAAAGCCTTAAAAAGGATGGAGATGCCATTTCCATGTCCTTTTCTAGCTGGTATCTAAACGACACATTTCTTGTTCCTTAAGATTTTTTAAAAAGAAACACATCCACATCCACGCGCACGCACCACACACTATACTATATCTTTGCCAAAACCGACAATTATCTCATAGCAAAACATCATGAAAAACCTAGTAATAGTACATCCTCGACGAATCCTAGAAATTAAACAGGCACCTTCTCCAAGAACATTCGGAAATGTTACGACCAAAGATCCGAGCATTTCGGACGCCAACTTCGACACCAACATGATCATCATCCTAGCAGCTCTATTATGTGCCCTACTATGTGCCTTAGGGTTGAACTCTATCGTACGTTGTGCTTTACGTTGTGGTCAAAGGTTTGTCCCACAAGGGACGTCATCTGATTCTAGGCTCGCCACAACTGGGCTGAAGAAACGGGCCTTGTGTCAGATTCCTGTGGTGGTGTACGGCTCTGACGATGGCGTACATGTTCCGGCGACGGAGTGTCCTATTTGCCTGGGGGAGTTTAAGGGTGGGGACAAAGTGAAAGTACTGCCGAAGTGTAATCATGGTTTTCATGTGAGGTGTATAGATAAGTGGCTGGTGTCGCATTCGTCGTGCCCAAATTGTCGGCATTCCTTGCTTGAATTACAAGTCAATGAGGATCAAACTCAAAACCCAGATGATGTTGTTTGATTTGAGTTGAGGTGTGTAGTAGAGAATTGGTTTTACGAATTATTTAATGGATTTGAACTGGAGGGTATGGTGTTTGAATTTTGAGTTTTTCAATTGTTACTTTTCTGGAGACAGGTGTCGTGTTACATACTGTAGAATCGACATGTCTTCTTTTGAGGAGAATATTACACGTTGATTTTTCAAAGAGACTTTATTGAGGGGGGAAAACAAAAGTTTTGATAAATATAATGATATAGATAGTACTGTTGTAATGATTAATAGATTTCTATATACAAATAAATTTAAAATCTTGTACATGAAATTGAGGAAGGGTGAATAAAATTAAAGAATGTGATACTGAACTTGACTTAATAGATAAAATTAATTTGTTCTGAGAATGAGACCTCAATCCTTTTTATAGCTTTTGTTATTTTGTGATCTTATTTTACAATGGCTCAGCAAAATAAAATATATTAAGGTCTATAAATAAAAGCTCATAAAGATGATCTTAAAAAACTTACCTACTAATAATTGAATCATGATTATTTTTTTAACTCAATTAATTATATATAATTAATATATTGACCCACAAATTTTATAACAATCTCTTACTTGGATTGCATATATCAACTGACAGTTGTGTATCTTACAAAACCTTATAAGCTCAACCTTTACCTTCTATAATGAGATTCATTTTCAAAACAATCTAGTCCGTCATCAATTATTATAGGATTAAAGTGATCTTTGTCATCCTTTTGTTATAATAGGTTCCATCAATGGTCAATAATATTAATATAATTCACAACATATATGGAGTAAGGATGTATATCATATAAATTACATGTAGTGTGATCCTTAATATGCTATTTCCAACAGGTCCTACTTTATGACTCATAACATACTCCTGACTTTATCAACTACAATATAAATATGTAACTTTATTTTAGAGAATTCAATAAACAACGATATCTGAGACAATTATAAAACATAATATGATTGAACACTAACTAATAACAAATCTCCCACTAAACTACTATATTGTCAAAATATACAATACCTATGTGAGCAACATGCATATGAAATACTTTAAGTGGCAAACCCTTAATAAGTGGATCTACAACCATGAGATTTCTACTAACACGTTTAGTTGTCATTTGAAAACTTTGAAATCTCTCTTCCATAACAAGAAATTTTATGCCAACATGCTTCAATTTTATTAAACTTCTCCTGTTATTGGAATATAGTTTAGTACCCTTATTACTGCAGTTGATCTTTAATGGTCTCTCAATGCTATCTACAATTAGTAACCTTATGATAAAGTTCCGCAACCATATTCCTTGGTTCATTGCCTTATAACAAGTAACAAATTCTAGCTCTATGGTATAGGAAGCTATAAGTATTCGTCTAACATTTTTCCATGATACAAATCTATCAAATACTATAAAAATAAAACCTAAACTTGACTTTTTACTACCAAGGCATCTAGCAAAATCAAAGTCGAAATACCTTATGATCTCTAAATGATCAATCTCTAATATGTGAGCATATACACGTTTTACTGCCTTCCAATGATCCATCTAAGGATTATTTAAATGTGCACCAAGCATTCCAACAATGTATGTAATCCAGACGCGTGCATAATTGTGCATACATAAGACTCCCTACTACTGATGCATGCGGAACTAGAACCATTGACTTTTTCTCAATGACATTCATAGGATATTGAAGTAAACTGAATTTATTACCTTTTGTTGCAGGAGTATGCCGTGGTGCACAATCTTTCATGCTGCATCTACTAAGTACTTTATTGATATATGTCTTTTGTGATATACCTCATGAATAATCATGACGGATCTATATGCCTAACACAAAAGATGCAATCTCAAGATGTCTTTCATCTCAAAATTATTTGAAAAATATATGTTGATCTCATGTAATAAGCCTGCATCATTACTTACAAGTAGTATGTGATTGATATAAAACACTAAAATAATGAATTTACTCCTCATATTGATCAACAACATTTTCCTTGAAACTAAAAGATGAAATCATTTGATCAAAATTTTGATACCATTGATAGGATGCCTGCTTTAATTCATAGATGGATTTCTTTAATTTGCATATCAAAATGCTATCTTAGATACAAAATTTTTTGGTTGCACCATATATATCATTTCCTTAATGTTACAATTAAGAAACATAGTCTTTACATCCATCTAATGGAGCTTTAGGTCATAATGAGCTACAAGTGCTATTATAACTCTAAAAGAGCCTTTTGATGATACTAGAGAGAAAGCCTCTTTGTAATTGATACCTTTCTTTTGAGTGAAACTTTTGGCAACAAGACGTGCTTTCTATCTTTTTACGTTGCCTTTTTGAATCCTATTTGGTCATACAAATCCTTTCACAATCAATTGGTTTCACACCTTCTAGCAATTCAACAAGATCCCAAACATCATTGTCTTTTATTGATTTCATCTCTTCCTTCATGACATCAATCCAGTTTTTGGAGTTTGCATTTTGTTTGGCCTAACTAATAGATGAAGGATCATCTTCTAGTCCTATATCAAACTCATGCTCTATTATTCTCTAAATGAAAGTTTTGATGATAACAAAATAGAAAAGAACTAATCAAATTATCAAGTGTGCAGTTTCAAATGAATAAGTATGAATAAGTATCACACTACCCAGAGACTTTTACAAAACATTGTTTGAATAAAAAAAAAAAAAGAGAATCATAGGATTCTAAAGAACCTTACTTGAAGAAAGAATACTCAAAAGTCTATCTAGAAGGTTTTACAAAAGGTTCACTGATTTTTTTAGAGCAAAATGGTTTCAATCAAATTCACTTTGAATTTGTTTAAATAAGTATTTTGAAGACCTAGCTCCAAGAAAATGGGTATATTTGGGTAATATACTCATTTGTTCCACTAAAGTTGGTTAATATCCACAGGGTTAAACTAAGATAAATTTTATCAAGTTTTTAAATAAAGGAGTTTTCTACAAATTTATTAAAGCTACTGCAATTCATACGTATTCAAGCTATTTAAATTATTAAAGATAAGGATTTTTTAAGTTCGTCTAAAGAAGCTAAATTCAAAATTACAAATCTTAAGGGAATTTTTTAATAAGATCAATTTAGCATGGAAGAAGATAACAGCTCAAGTCCTTCTATTCTTGCAGTAATTTTTTCTTTTTAAGATTTGAAATGGCGTGGAACTTATCAGTTTTAAAAAAAGAAGAATCAACGACAATTCAAGTACAAAGCATCTTATCCAGCATTCAACATATTTATTATCTTTAAATTCATTTCAAGATAAGAGATCAAGATATCATCTGATATTTTCATGGGAGAACTTATCTACTACCTACAACGAACTTTTGAAACGTTGAAGATCATATTATATCATCTAGAAGTCTCTTTTAATAAACACTAACAAAAAAAAAAAAAAGAACACACGTCGCTTCCTCTGCGAATTCTGATATGACTTTGTGCACTCAATTCTTTGTTGCAAGTTTTGCTTTTGCTTACTTCTTTGTTGACAGAAGGAACTTGTTTTTGTCTTCTAGCTTTTAGCTTGTTTGTCTTTTAGTTTACAAGATTAGACTCTGTAGTTTCGGTTTGTAGCTTGAGGAAAGATGTGAGGATTGAGCAGAGTGCATTGTACTATTTTGTAAATTGATTTCACCCATGAAGATTACGGGGTCCACAGCTTAGAGTTGGAAGAGTGGACTGACGCACAATGTGGAACTACTATACATCTCTGACTTAGTTTTTCTTTCTCTACTCTTTTAATTTCTTGCAATTTATATTTTATTTATTTATTTGCTTAACTTGTTCTCAAGGTTTAAACAAAGGGGATTTAATTTTAAAGGCTTAAAATTGTGATTTTAGTTATAATCAATTCAACCCCCCTTCTTGATTATAAAAGCGGCACCAACAATTTGTATAACAACATGGCTCTTTTATTTAATTGAGTGATCCAAACAATATGACCGAGAACAATGTTGCAATTAATCGAGCACCTTTTTTTATGGTTCAAAATTTTCTCATTGGAAAATATGTATGTAAAGATACATTAAGGCTAATGATTATGATTTATGGTAGGTTATTTCCATAGAAGATAATGTAATCACTTTGAGTGGAAATTCAACCTTGTAAGATACTGAGAAGAATAATAAAGCAAAGAATCTATTGCTGACCACCATTGCTTCATCAAAATTCTATTTGATATCTTCTTGTGTGACTGCAAAGGAAATTTAGGATACATTATCAGAGCCATACGAAGGAACCAATACCATCAAAGAAACTAAGATAAATGCTTTGGTTCAACAATACGAATTATTTAAATTGAAATATGATGAAATTGTCAAAGATACTTTTAATAGGTTCAGGGCAATCACAAATGAGATTGCATCACTTGGGAAGAAGCTTCATTATCCAAACATCGTAAGGAAAATGCTAAGGATACCACCGCCATCTTAGGATGCAAAGAAAACAGTCAAAGAAGAAGCTCAAGATCTCAATAAGCTTACTCTTAGTCAACTAAGAGAAAAACTGATGGCGTATGAGTCTCACATAAAGACCACGTAAGGAGTTGAAAGTAGTATCAAAGGAATCGAATTCAAGGCCAAAGAAGTTGTGGTTAATCAAGCTAAACTTGATGAAAGCGAAAATGATGAAGAATATGACATGACTCTCTTAGCTTGAAAACTAAACTAATTTCTCAAGAAGCAAAGAGGTAAGAAATTTAGTGTGTTTAAGAAAACTACTGAATATAAGAAAAATGATACAGAAAAAGCTTACAAGGAAAAAGAAAAGAAAAAGAAGAAGAAAGTCCAATGTTATGAATGCAAAATGCTAGGACACATCAAATATGAATGTCCTACCTTGATATAGAAAATGGAGAAGTATAAAAAAGAAGAGTCGAGTTATGTTAGCTAGGTGGAGTGACTTAGATGACATAGAGAGTAGTCCAATGGATTCAAATGAAGAGAAGGAAAAAGCAAATATGTCTTATGGCCACTTCAAAAGTAAATTTTAAAATCGATGTTAAGATAACTGAGGATGACATGCTTACTGCTCTTAAAAGGCAGACATAAAATTAGCTAAATTTGATAATGAAATAAAGGCTCTTAAAAATAAAAAAAGAAGCATCAAGACAAACGAATTCTTTACTTGCTGATGAAAATGATATTTTAAAGCATGATAATGAAAAGTTGCATATTGATAATGAGAAACTAAAAAGGGAAAATAGCGTACTTAAAGAAAAAATTGGTGTATTGAAAGTTAAAATAGATGATTTGTCTAATTCAATAAAGAACACCTTTAATAAATTCAATAAAAATGATAAAAAAATTAAGTATTTTGATTTCTACATAATGATTATTGAGTGAAAAGCATGGTTTAGAATATAAGCATGGTTCTAATTCAAGTGCATCTAAGAATTTTGTGTTTGTGAAAGCTAAACAAGTTATGAATGTTGAGCCAGTTGTTAAAAAGAAAGAATCAAAATCAAATCATGTGGAAAAAAAAATTATGTTAGAAACACCAAAGGATACCCCAGAGGCTATCCTTAGAGAAGGTATTCTTTCTATGGATACCATTAATACAACTCTCGACGGTATGCCAGAAGGTACCCAAGATAGAACAATTGGAGACAGGTAAATAACACTTCCTATACATGTTTCTTTTGCAATAAACTTGGATGCATAGAGAAGTATTGCTATTACAAAAGAAACAATCTCAGCAATCAACAAGTGAATCAAAGAAATCAAATGAGCTTAGTTTGGGTCCTAGAAAGGTCTAATCTTTTTTGAATTTTGCAAGAACATGAAGCTAAAATGAAAGGAACATGGTATCTGGACAGTGGATGTTCCAGATATATGACTTGAAATGCTTTATTGTTCAATAGCATAACATGGGAAGAAAAATGATATGTAAAATTTGGAGATGATAGTAGAGGTAAAATTGTTGCAACTGAAGATATTGGTATGCCTCCTTACAACATAGAAAATGTTTATCTTGTGAAAGGCTTGAAACATAATTTACTAAGTTTTAGTCAACTATGTGATAAGGGATATAAAATGGTTTTTGAACAAGATAAGTGCTATGCTTTTAACAAAAATGGTGTAAAATTATTTGAAGGTATTAGAAAAAAAATATATATCTTATAAAACTTGTTGAAGTTGAAAATGCTTATTGTTTGTTATCAGTAAATGATCATAATTTTACTTGGCATAGACATTTAGGACATGTTAATTTCAATCAATTAGAAAAGTTATCTAAAAAGAATATTATAAAAGGATTGCCTAGAATTAATATTAAACAAGATGTGAAATGTGAGACATGTCTAAAGAATAAAATGATTTCTTTTTTCACAAAAGTAAAAATAAAATATCAACTAAAAGACCACTTGAATTATTGCATCTTGATTTGTTTGGACCTACTAGAGTTTTAAGCATGGTTAGAAGTAAATATGGACTTGTTATTATTAATGATTTTTCAAGATATACCTGGGTTATGTTCTTGTGACATAAAAGAGATACTTTTGATTCTTTTCAAAATATTGCAAAATAAATTCAAAATAAAAAAGGAATTTTCATAATTAATCTTTGGATTGATCATGGAAAAGAGTTTCAAAATGCACATTTTATAAATTTTTGTGAAGAACAAGGTATATCTCATAATTTCTCAGCTCATACACTCCTCAACAAAATTGAGTTGTGGAACGTAAGAATAGAACAATACAAGAAATGATTAGATCTATGTTAAATGAAAGAGGTATTGTTGAGTATTTTTTGGTAGAAGCTGTGTCTACAGCTTACTCATCATCAATAGAGTATACATTCGATCCATGACATCCAAAGCAGCATATGAAGTTTTTTGAGGTAAGATGCCTGCTATTTCTTATTGTCATGTGTTTGGTTTTAAGTGTTTTATGAATAAGAATGTTCTTAATCTTGATAAGTTTAATGACTATATTTTTGGGATATTGTTGTGCTTATCATGTGTTTAATAAATTCTTAAAAACTATTGAAGAATCAATTAATGTTAAGTTTGTTAAAGATATAAAGGATGATGAGACTAATGATGAAAGGGAGTCCAATGCTAACAAAGATTCTGGTCCAGAATTGAAGTCTAAAGCACTAGTTGTTGAAACTCATGGATCTGATAACACAAAACGTATTCTTGAGCATAATACAAAAGATGCTCTAGAACCTAAAGAATTTGAACTAGAAACTTCTAAGGCTTGGAAATATAAATCTGCTCATCTCTCGGAACAAATAATAGGTAATGTTCAATCTGATGTTAAAACAAGAGCTAGTTTACAAGATTTTGAAAGTCATTTTGCCTTGTTATCTAGAATTCAACCTATAATATTGATGAAGCTTTGAATGATAATAGTTAAATCAATGCCATGTAAGATGAGTTAAATCAATTTCAAAGAAATAATGTATGGAATTTAGTGCTTAGACCTAAAGAAAAATTTACAATTGAAACTAAATGGGTGTTTCAAAACAAGTTAGATGAAAATGGTAAAATAATACGGAATAAAGCAAGATTATTAGCTAATGGTTATTCACAATAAGAAGGAATTGACTTTGATGAAACATATGCACCTATTGCAAGATTAGAAGTAATTCATTTGGTACTTGCATATGTATGTTATAAAAACTTTTAAATTTTCTAAATGGACTTAAAAAGTGCTTTTTTAAATAGTTTGATCAAAGAGGAAGTATATGTTGAACAACCTCTTGGTTTCGAAGATCCTTTAAAAAATTATTATGTTTTCAAACTCAACAAAGCTTTATATGATTTAAAACAAGCCCCAAGAGCATGGTATAAAAGATTAAGTCAATTTTTAATCTCAAAAAGATTTCAAAGAGGAACTGTTAACACAACCTTTTTTTTAACGACATATGATCGAGATATTTTGGTTGTGCAAATATATGTAGATGATATAATATTTAGATCTACTAATGAAATGTATTGCTAAGATTTTACAAAGAATATGCAGGCAGAATTTGAAATGTCAATGATTGGTGAATTCACATTCTTTCTTGAACTTCAAATTAAACAAACCATAGAAGGAATTTTATCAATCAAGAGAAGTATACTAAACAAACTGTAAAGAAATTTGGATATAAAGGGTGTAAAGGAGCTATTACTCCTATGAGTACTTCAACCGTAAAGAAATTTTCTAGGGTGTTTGCTCTAGTTTTGAGAACAGTAGGCGCAACAGGCGAGCAAATGGGGCCGTTTGGACTCTCGTTTACAGCAGCGCATCCTTTCCTCTGTTTCTTTTCTTTTCTTTCTGTTTGGACCCATATATATATATATATATGTTTTTGAGAGGAGAGAGAAAGTTAGTTACGTTCAGAAATAGACAATTATATACATATTTTTCCTTTGTTTTCTTTTGGAGAGAGACTTTTTACGGAAAAAACAAGTTACGAAGGATTCGAGTGGAGATTTATCTAGATTTATAGATCCAATTCCCTCAGTTGAACTTCATATTTACAGGTTTTATTCATGACTTTGTTCTCTTATATTGCAGTTCAATCATTTTCTATCATCTCAATGGAGGACTAGATTGCAGATCTAGATCGAGTTCGGATTTTAATTTCATCATGTGTTGAGGATCCGATCTTAATGATTTACTGTTGATGTTCTTATGTTCTAATTGCATGTTCTTCATCGTTCTTTTGTGATTTGTATATATGGAGTACAAATTTATATCTGATTTCATTTAAGTCGATTGAGAAATCCCTTTTTATGAATAGATCCGTGCAATTAGATGAGATTTGATTGTGATCCTAGAGATAGGTTGCAAGAATCTTCTATGTTCCCCTGTTTTCTTGAGTTTGTGAACTTCATGCGATTTTAGATTGTAATTAGTCAAGGAGAGATCCTAATTAATCGATCTAAGATTAGATAAGTTGATATATCCGAGAGGATTATTAACTTGTATAAGAAGCTCAATGGTATAAGAAATCAATTAGATTCATCTTTAGTATTCTATGATTCACATGATGAAGTTAATTGAAGAACAAGATCTAGATCGCTTTAGTTTTTGATTTCTAAATCTCTCTTGTGTTCTAGTGCTTGTGTTTCCTAATCCACTGCAATTCATAGTTTCTCATAGTAGTAGTTAGTATTAATCGATCTTTCACTCAATCTTCTTGCTAAATAGTAGAGTTAAAGTGATTACTAGTACTTATTCTTCCTTGTGGACGACCTTGATGTAAACGCTATATTACGATTCGATAGGTTCGCTGCCTATTGTCTGTCGTAGTATATTGAGAAAGAGTTTTAAAAAAAATTTAAACTGCGATTGGCAAGGATTATTGTCCATTCAAGTCTCAATATCCATAGTTCCTTTGCCTTAATGATCCATTTTCCCTTTTATGAAATTCGTGCCATTAATCATGGAAATATTGTCGAAATTGATAAAAAGGGAAGTTGCAATAACTAAGCAAAAATAAATAAAATGCTTGAAATTAATAAAACATCACACTTCATTGCATAGGTAAATTTAATCAAAATCATAATTTAAACAAAAAAAAAAAATACTTTGATTAGACTTTTATGAGACACCTAACACATCAATGATATTTAGTCTTTAGACAAAAATACGAATTGAAAATAGTGTCCTTTAAAACAATTTTACCAATGATATGCCTTCCTTTGGGTTGATAAATCACATGCCAGTAACCAAAATTATCATATATTTAGCATCACATGTTAATAATCGATCCAAATAATAATCTTCCTTTAGGCTGATTATTATGCGCATAGATATAAACATTTGATACAAATCCTTATCTTTAAATCTAAACACTTTAAAATAAATAAAAGCAATAAAGATCACTTTGGTGACATGTTATTTCAATTTATTTTAAAACAATTAGATAAGATTTTCGAAAGTAAATTGAATAAGCAAACAAACATTCGCTCTTATCTCAAATCTTTTAACCTGATATTTGAGATTAGTTTTTTAATATAATCCAACCTATAGGGATGTTTTATCTATGTTCGTCTTATGACGGACCATATTAATATAAATATCCTTTTATATCAATTTCATAACATATTATAGGAAAGTCAAAATATTGTTAGATCCATATTAAGTAATCATGTAAAAAACTATCTAGAACAATTACTTGGATAACCTAAATAATTCATATAGCCAAGAGAGCAAAGATGGTTACCAAATAGAAAAATTCAATATCAGTATGCCTTTTGTTTTATTATGTAATAAACAAATCAACATGATTGAATCCATATCACCATAAAGACATATACTTGATCGTAAATTATTATTATTATTATTAAAACATTTGTGGCTTTTAGCAACATCGAAGTCGAAGGTTTTCGACTATGATTCTATAATCATAATACACACACACACACATTCCTTTGTGGCTTTCCCCGGAGTCGAAGATTTTGCGGTCAATGGAGGAATAACTACCATGATGGAATAATTACATTGTCGTGGATTTCCATTATAACGAATATAAATTTACATGCACCGAACAATGCCAAAGGGCAACATATCCAAGATAAAGATGGAATTGGAAACCAAGACGGAGAATAGCATGAAATATCAATTTTGAATTCAGAAGTAACAACGCAAAGGCCACGAGGAACAGATTCTAAAGAATTCAATAAATTCTAAAATATAAATTAAATCTTTTATTTTATTTTTGAAACTCTAACTATTAAGTTGGAAAAAATAATTCCTTACACAAATTACATTCAATCTCCAAGTAAAACTTTACCTCACTAAATCATAACAATACGTATATAACTAAATCTACCATATCAAGGCTCTAATATCATGTATGATTAATCGATACCACTTGTAGCAATCATAATATATTTCTACATGTGAATAAATCCAAGATCTTGTGCATGAAATTAAAGGAGATATAATAAAATTAATCAAGTGTAAAAGAGTACCTGAATTGATAAAAGATAAATCCATTATTTGGGAGTAATTTAGTCTTTATCCCTTTGAGAGGTAATGCTTACTTTATTGGTTTTTCTCACTAATGAGATGTGTAAAAAGATAGAAAAACCCTTATTACTTAGACTGGGGACCTTAATCTTCTTTATAACCTTTATTGTTTTATTTCATAATGACCCATCATAATAAGTCAAATAAAATACATGAGCCTACACATTGAGGCCCATAATTAAAAGCCAATAAAGTTGAGTTTTAAAAGTCTTATCCATTAATAACTGCATGATCACTTTTATTTAAGTGATTGATTTTCTTAACTCAATTAGGCAATCTATAATATACGATTAATTAATATATTAACCTATAAAATTATAACAAATACTTCAACGATTAGGAAAACATAACTGAGTGATTAAATAATGATAAGATTCTTAATCAATAAATTGCTTTGATTTCTTACACACTTTTTTTTCCTCTAATAACATATATAGGCAAACTTCTTTTTTTTTTAATTCTTAGCATGTCTTTTAGATCATGCATATTAATAGGATCCAATCAATCATATGCGCCTTTTCTTTTCTTTTTTAATCTAACTACTTGTTTTGTCAGTGCTAGAATCTAGTATTATTTTAATGTAGATTACACTATAAGGTATTGATGCTTGTAGGTAAATTTATTTAATGCATTAACATTTTAAGTGGTTGAAAGAGAAATCAACTTTTTGAGTCAAATGAGGTGTTATAATTTTTCAAAGTTCTTTGAGGTATCATATTTTGATAATCTTTTATTAATTTTTTGTACTCCATTTAACTGTATTTCAAAGCATTAATTCTTCCTTTTAACCATTCAAATATTGATATTTTAAATAAAATTACCATCGAAATGTAGATACCTTTTAGCATAATTTACTCTATTATTTTCTCTTAAATGCATAGCTCAGGCTACAAATAAATCGAATTAAGATGACATAATATTGAGCTCAAGTTTGACTTCAAATTTCAAAGCTTGAGCTTAGCTTAAGTTCAATCGAATTTAAGATTTTAAGCTCGAGTTTAACTTGAAATATCATCCTGTTTGGATTGTTAGATTTCTATCTGCATCGGCAACTTATCGGTATCGGATCAATATCGGTTCAGTTTAAAAACAAAACCAAAATGATACCAAATCTAGTACCCAAAATTTCAAGCTCAACTTAATTAGGAATGTAAACGGGGCGAGTCTGGGACGAGTCATTCAGTCCCAGAACCCAACTCGACTATATAAAGTGCATCCCAGACCCGACCTTTAAGAAACCAGACCCGATTCGAACCCGACCCGAGTTCAATTAATGCAAGTTGAAATCTTTTTTTTTTTAATTTTATATTTTTAGAGAGAAAGAGAGAAAGTCAAGACAATATGTATATACACACACACACACATAAAATAAACCTTTAACAATATATGCTCATCACTTATCAATATTGTTGAACGAGTACAATCGATGAATAGAGATATAAGTCAACGGAGTGCAAATATCTTGATATATAAAATTAGTAGTCTAGAAAATATAAGAATAAAAGAAAAAGAAACCAAAGTTTCAAGCATTATTTCTAAACTAATTTTGGGGGGGGGGGGGGGGGGGGGGGGGGGGGGGGGGCGCGGGTTGGGTGAGGGAAGGTTTGACAAAATAACATTTGGAATAAATAATCCTTTTACAAAATATGTTTCAAATACATATTATCAATTTTTAAATCAACTTTATTAAGATCCTAAAATAAATTTGATATTCTTGATGATTTTTTTTCTTTGTCTGGATGCTGAAGGACAAAAAGATATTAAACGTTAATGAAGACAGTATCCAACTTAGGTAGGCAACTCATAAAAAACGGTGATAATTCTGGCTTTGCGTCAAAACATGTGGAGGAAATAAATATCAACGGGTTGACCAAGAGCTCCGAAGAAAGACCAATAAGCATCATTCAACTAATGAACAAGTAGATTCCTTAAACTAAAATTTTAATTTTTTTTAATTATATTGGGTCGGGTTTTCCAACGGGTTATGAATACAACCCAAAACCCGACCCTAAACCTTATCGGGTCAAACCCCATAGGGTTTTTAACTGGGCGGGCGGGCGGGTACCTATAACGACCCGCCCGGTTGCATCCTAAACTTAATTGTCATTTATGCTTGATTTATTAAAAAAATATAATTTTAACTCTAATTAAAATTATATTAATATCTAAACTCGATTTGAATTCAATTAATATTTATACATCAGCTCAAGCTCAATAGAGCTTAATTAGAATCGAAACTCAATAAAATATTCCAGTAGCTAATCGAGTTAAACATATGAAACTCAATAAACTATTCCAGTAGCTTGAGCTTGAGCTCAACTATTCTCGAATTGAATTCAAGTAAATATCAAGCAAAGTTCAAGTAGTTTACAAACCAGCTTGGTTAATTTGCACTCCAAGCATAATTATATAAAGGAAAATGATTCACTGTGCTTTAGTATACAATCTACTTGTTCAAAGTAAATTGATTTATATTAATCTTATCTTGACATAATTATGAAACAAATAAGAAGGATGAAATATATAATCCATAATCAACAATTAATGAAAGACAATACAATAAAGGGGTGGTTGTGTTGTTTGCTTGACAAAGTAAACATCAAGTTCATCTACCAAAAGGTTATTTTATTATTCTTAATTTTTTTCCTTTTACTATAAGATGCTCTTCATATATTCTATAAATATGCTATGGAAGCGCTAAGAAGCCAATGTTTAATTTTAAATCATGAATCTAAACATGCTTGGGTTCTAATGGTCCCTCCTTCCGACCCACTATTATGGCTTTAATACACTAAATAGTTATATATTATGGTTTGTTTAAAAAAATACATGAAAAATATTACAATTTCAATGCGATAAAATGGGTAAAGCTACTACCATCATGATGGTAAGGTTTACAAGAATAATACAAGAAAATATTACAATTACAAGAAGATCAAATGGGTAAGGTTGCTACCAATAGGGTAGAAAGGCTTTGTCACATAGACAATTAAATCTATACATTTGACATATTCAATTGTACAAAAGTTACAATTATATTGCTATAAAATACTTTTAAAGGATTTTTGGAAGGAAAACATGATAGTAGTAATCATTTGTAATGTAGCTTCTTCAGAAATATTTTCATAAAAAAATGTTTAACTAGATAAATTGAAGAAGAACAAAAAAGGGAACAAGCTACAACCCAAGATAATGCATTATTATTCTTCTTCCTCTAAATCTTTTTGGCCTTTGCCATACTAGAAAAGGCTTTATTTTCAAATAGGCATTTCATAAAATCACATAAACAATACTTATAAAATGTTGTTGGAAAATAGTCAAAAATAGCTTCAACAAAGAAACAAAAAGAGAGAGAGAGAGAGAGAAAGAGAGAAAAGATCTCTAAATTATCTCTTTGGTTGTAAAAGAAAAGGAGAGAGAGAAAGGTTAAAATATTTTACATTCATATTTGTAAGAATTGAAGTGTAAGAATAGAAAAGATTTATATACAAATGGTTAAGTCCTTAGGTGTAATGTGTGATATTGATTTAGAGCAAGTTAGTGGGGTGCTCTCAAAATCTTGTTTAGTGTTTCAAGGATTATATTTGTAGATTTGACTATAGAGTTTAAAGATGGAATCAAATAAGAGAATACTTAGTTCATTTGAACAATCTTTACAAGCAATTGATATTAGGATGGATCAAATGCAAAAGAATCAAATTCTTCATTGAAGCATTCATAAGAACATTCATTTCCAAGATTGAATAATTTAAAATGAATGATTTCTTAGTCTTTATTTAACAAAATCAAAAGTGAGAACACCTAAATTTTTCTGTAATAGTTCACTAAAACAGATTTTCAAGGAAAAAAAAAAGAAAAGAAAAAGGAGGAAATCTTTGACTCGAATGAGATTCATGTGACCAATACTTCAACATGACTTCTTTGCCATGATTGACAAAGCTTTGAAATGGCATGAGTGTATGCATGGCAACCATCAATTTACTCTTTGGGAAATTTTGTTAAATGGGTCATGAATAGATTTCATGAAGATAAGCTTTATAATATCAATTACACAACACATGTTGATGCTCAAACTTTGATCGATTCAATTCTATTCATTCATTTTCTTTCTCTATTCTTTTTCCACCAATTCTTCATCTTTTTTGTTTTCTCAACCAAACCCACTGTCTATTTTCTTTCACACCATTCTCATTTTACAACCACTAACAAAATCTCAAAACCCATTACTTTTGTCGTCAACATCAACATATTGAAATTATGGTATACTCAAAACATTATTTATGTTCTAATTTTGATGTGCAATGTCACAATATTTCCAAATGCATCCATAGATTTTTGGTAGTTCATAATAATAATTCGAATTTAGAAAGAAACACATGATGAGCAGAATAACTAAAATTTCAAATTGTAGCAGACTACTTGATATTAGAATTCTTTGGTTTGGTACAAGCAAATGCTTTGAATGTTAAGTTGATTGTTAGACTTTGCCAATGTATCCTACTTTTGTTAGTCATGAAAGTGTCATAACTAGTGCATTCTAGGATATGGGCAAATTGCACCTCTAATTAATCCTATCTTTCTTATTGTCATTTTTTAATAACATGTAACTTTTGTATAAAATTTTTAGGAGGGTGACATGGAAGCAGTTAGGATGAGTCATAGACATATCGTCTTACAATACATGATATCTAAGATGAGACTTAGAATTTTCTATTTCCCAAATTTGATAGTGCATTTTAGTGGTTTACCTTTCTTTGTTTCTTTCTTTCTTCTTACTTTAATGACAAGAGTAAAAAATTCATTTTTTTCATCTCTATCTTCTTATACTATATTTATATTTATATTTTATACTTTTTATATAGATGGACATAAATTGAAAAATACACATAAACTTAACTCAACATTCAAGAATTACATGAATAGGAGACAAACAAATGTAAATAAAATAAAATATAAAAACATACCTCATCTTTTCCACTTTAATTGCTAACAATAAGGAATTTTCCACAAAAACATTTAATCACTTCAAAAACTCACATTTAATGTAATTTCAAGTAATTGACAATTTAACAAGTATCCACTAAAAGTAAGAAATCCTTTAAGAACTAAAAATACCTAATCATTTTTTTTTTCAATACCAATAATGGTCTTATAATCTAATAGCATTAATACCAATCTCCCAAATAAAATGGATTGTGTTCACATTCCCTCTACTCCACCATGGTGCCATTGCCTTTCCCTCCCCTCTATCTCCAAAAAGGGATAAATGTCATATTTAGTACCTAGACTATACATATTAGATTGGCTACATAAAATTTAAAAGTATCAACTTATTACCTATAAACTTTTTGCGGTCACTCATGGTACATGGGAGGGTAATTAATTGCAAAAATAGACAAAATTCAAATAAGTAATAACAAAATTTGGTAAAGATCATGTTGTTAATTGCAAAAATGTACCAAGTTTACTTACTAAACTAATATTTTTAAAGTTCAAGTAGTTAAATTTTTAAAAATAGATAAAATTAATGTATCAAATGTAGTGGTTACTTAAAAAGAAGGAAAAAGAAAAAAGAAATAGGATTATCGTACTAAAAACATGAAATTAACCAAGATAAAGTCCACATATCAAATTCTCTAATTAAATTATTATCTTAGGTCTTCATCATCGACATGAAAATTTTAGACCCCAATATCAGTAGTATTAGTGCACACTCATAATATATGTTGTAGGCAAATTAATTGTATTTTCCCCCATGCAAACCATTATCAATATTGTATATATATGTAAATGCGTATATATCACACATGGATCCCACAAAACATGCAAGCACAAACATAATCTAATAATCTAATTCAACGAAGATGGATCATTGTCTTTATTTTTCAAATTGTCAAACATCATAGTTTGGAGTTGTGCCTGTCTCCATACTTATATAATATATGATATTGACAAAGAAACCTTTGGTCTTGTTGTTGTAAAGTCAACACATTAAGATGCTAATTCACCATAAGTTCTTATAACTCTGATAGTGACTTGATTTAAAGCTAGTCTCCACAACAATTTAAAACCCATTTTAATTTCACAAGGTCACTATAATCAGCAACTCGTTACCATGCAATGCCAAAATATACCAAATCCTTTCACTGTACGTTTAATTCGTATACCATTATACACTGATCATTGGATTCGTTGTTGGTTTATTAGCAATCTAGATTTATAACTGCAACCAAATACATACAACAATTAATTACAATTACATTAAAGTAAGAATCGATGACACACAATGTCCCTAGTAGAAAAAAATCCCCCTTTCTTCTAACCCAACCACACTCTCATCAACTCCTTACAGGAACGGAAATTTTTATCTCCATTTAGAAAGAAAAAAAGGCCTACCTTTGATTACCCTGAGGACTCTACACTCTCTTCCTCGGTGACGGCAAATGAGAAACAGAAAAATAGTCCTCGAAATGAGCAAGATAAGGTATAAAAAAAACACAGATCCTATAAGGAATCTGCAGCGACTAACATACCAAATGCTTAAGTTGAATGCTTTGGACTTTGATAAGAAGCAAGAAATGAGGCAATTGAAATAGATGAAAACCATGTTGTGGAAAATGACTAGAATGAAGAACAACCACCACAACAACCAAGTACAAAGATAATTTCTTTCACAAACCAAGAAAAGAAACAAATTAGATTCTCGTGGAGATATGCTATCATAATAAAAATCTACAATTCATTTATAGGATATAAATCTCTTCTTCCAAAACTCCAAAACTTATGGTCTTTTGCCACTAGCTTTTCTATCATTGGCTTAGGATATGGCCACTACACAATCACTCTAAGACCTAAAGAGCATTACAATAGAGCTATTAAGGATGGGCCATGGTTCATAAGTGGAAACTTCCTAACTATCAGGAAATGGTAACCAAATTTTAGAGTATCCATGGCTTCGTTTAACACTGTGGATGTTTAGATGAGGATAAATGAACTTCCATTGGAATACTTCATAGCCCTAACAATAAAAAAATTTGCAGAATGCATTGGCCCTGTTCTTAAAATTGACGCTTGTACTATAAATGTTAAAAGGAGGTCATTATGCGCGATTCTGTACCCAAATAAATTTTAATGAGCCTCTTAACCACTCTATAGAGATTGAAAACCAAAGCAATAGACCCCAATACGAGGGAATTAAAAGTCTCTATGTCGAATGTGGAGCAATTGGGCATATCTCTCTTCTTTGCCCAAAAAAGGATTCAACCGTGGAAACCAAAAAGGTAAATGAACCACATAACAAACCTCAGGAAATAGACAAATCAAGTAACAGTACTCCAAAAGACACACAATTCTCCAAGACAAAGGTGGATAATGATGGCTTGGATCAAAAGGAGTGTGATGATTGGATTTTAGTCAAATACAAAATGAAAACTAACAATGTAAATAAAAAAAAAAAAAGGCAAAATTTGGGTGATGAATATGGCAAAACAAAGGAGAAATTGAGGGGAAACAGTTTGAAAACTAAGACCCCATGTGAAGCTATTAGACCTATTGTAGAAAACAGTAGAAGGCTTAATTTCCAAATAAAAAAGCCCACCCATAATCCCAATAAATCAGGGAAAGAACTAAAAACTCCACTGTAGATAAGAAAATAGGTTGTGATACGAAAATGGAAAGGAAAATCGAACCCCCAGTTTTGGGAAAAGTAGAACAACTCTCTACTAACTCTCCATTCTCTTTCCAAGGAAAAAAACAATATATTAATCCAAAAAGAGCCCCAAAAGCATGAGTCTCCAAAACTGGAAAACCTTTCTAGAAAGCAAACAAAAATGGATCAAATATGCATCCTTATGTTTGGAATCCAAATCCTCCCCCTAACCTGATCTCCTTTGGATGGATTAGAGGTTCTGTGTTCTCAACATGGAGTCGGGCACAGCAAATTATAGGGTAGTTGTCTCTTTAGAGGAAATACAGAAGATAAGAGATGACCAAATGTTAGTGAATCAAGTCCTATGGGTTCATGTGGCAGTATAGGAACCGGAGGGCACCTCTTACATAACAAGGACCAGCCTAAAAATCTTCTCCATCAAAGAGTTCATCGTCCTAATCCCTACTCCTCTGAGTTACAATCAGATGCACCCATTTCTCATCATGGAAAAATGGGAGAAGATACTGAAACTGGTAGCATACCAGACAATGCGCGCAGGGAACCTCAGCCTTCTTGCCTTTTTGGTTCTAGTAGCTTACAACTTGATCAAGGGTGTTTAGAAATTCTACCAGTTCTAGAACAAGGAGGAATCTCTGATCATCCTCGATAGCTTGAAATGCTCAGCAAATTTTGCTCTAGAAATCAAAGCCATTTTCCCCCGGGGATTGAAGTGCAATCTCCATTCAATAAACGAAAGATACTATGAATCCAAACTCCATTAGCCTATCAGAATCATAGCCTAGAATACAAGAGGCTTAAATGCAAAGAGAAAGCAAGATAATGTGATTGAAACCCTCACTGAGTACATGCCTAACATTGTGTTTTTGTTGGAAACAAAGCTCAATCGAGCTGCAGTAGAAATCTTTTATAGGCGCTCCTAACTCCACTCTTACAAATGTATTGAATCAAATGGGCAAAGTGGAAGGATGCTCCTACTGTGGAACATTGATGTGGTTGGTGTCAACATAATCAAACACTACAACAATGAAGCCCATGCTGCTATCCAAGTACAAAACTCAAACCCTCCTTTTAATTGGTTTTTCTTTATGGTCTACCAAACCCAAACCACAAGCCTCTCTTCTGGAATAATTTCGAATTGCAAATATGTTAGGAAATTCCCCTTGGCTGCTTCTAGGGAATTTTAATGACATTATCTCTTTAAATGAAAAATGGGGTGGGGGTCCTTTTAAGAAAAATAAGGCAAATCTCTATGCTTCATGTATGAATGATTGTAATCTTAAGGATCTAGATTTTGAAGTACAAAAATTCACTTGGTCGAATAGACAAAACCTTAGAAGCCTTATCCAACTAAGGCTTGATAGATCTTGGGCAAACAATGAATGGTCTATTACGTACCCTGAAACTAAAGTTTTCCACTTACGAAATTGGATATTTGACCATTGTCCCCTTCTCATAAACGCTCAACCTTATGACTTGATTTCTTTTAGGAATAAAACCCTCATATTTTAGCCTGTGTGGTTTGATCACCCTTCTTGCCTTCCTAAAATTCACTACATGTAGGAAAAACACCACAATAATTGGTTGGAGGAAATTCAAGCTTTAACTAAGGAAATGATAATATGGAATAAAACTATTTTTGGATTTTTAAAAATAGAGAAGAAAAAGGTCATGGATAAGCTAGTAGATATCCAAGCTAAGCTCACTATTTTGCCCATCGAAGCCTTGATCTATGAACAAAAATCCCTTAGAGAAAATCTTAGACAAATCATGGATAGAGAAGAGTCTCTTTGGAAGATGAAATCTAGGGCAAAGTGGATAAACGAGGTTGAAAGAAACACTAATTACTATCATAGCCTAGTCACAACTAGGAGATCCAAAAACCGCATCCTCACCTTAAAATATGATACTGGGATTGGAAATACTCCCAAAAGGAAATTCAGAATATGTTTATTGACCACTTTGAGCTGCTTCACGAATCTTCAAGAACATCAAGCAACTCCACAAACCCCTTGGATCACTCCTGGATTTATGGTCTCACACCTGAGCAAAAGAAAATCTTAGCTAAGCCTATTAGAGATAGTGAATTTCTTCATGCCCTTAAGTCTATAGGACCATGGAAATCCCTAGGGAAGGATGGTCTCCATGCGGCATTTTTCCTTAAATGTTGGTCGCTCCTAGAGGTCTCAAGTTTCACATGACCAATGCTGCAGTTTTTGAAAGATTGGATTGACGATTCAAGTTTACCACATCACATTTTGAATTTTTAAATGAAGATTCAAAGAATCAGGTTCAAGATAAGTCAGTTTTACTTTGAAAAGAGGATGAATAATGGTTAAAGTTTGAATTTCACCTAGAACAAGATTTTCTTCTATTCTAAGGGATATTATGGATAAGGACAAGAAGATAGCTACACCTAGATAAAAACAAAATAGTTTCCAGGATCTATCTCAACTTAAAGAAGACATTTTCAAGAGATTATGATCAACATCATTTACACATGGAATCCTAAGATATTTCACAAATTTATTATTGTTGTTGTTGTTGTTGTTGTATTATTAAGCTCCAAGAAGATAAGAAGAGGAAGCCATAGCCACACCATATTAGAAAAATAACAACTTCTACTATTATATTGTCAAGTGTTGATTTCTTGCGTCCAAACCATCTTTATAATCTTCTTTCACTTCTTTCATTGCTAAATTGTTTAGTGAAGGAACTACAGCATGTGTCCTTCAATTTTAGTTGTATTTGTTGTTGTAAATAACTTTTTAATTAATGATAGCTTAAAGAAATACTAGGGAGGCTGAATAGAGGGAATTGAGTCCAAGAAGTATTGGTGTACTATTTGTAATCAAAGTTTTATTAGATTTAGTGGAACATAGCCATGTAGAAAAAGAGATCCCCAAGTTGAAACTAGAAGAGTGGATGAAGACCTCAACCACTCTATATCACTATGTTCTAGTTTTTCTCTATCCTCTCTGATTACTTTTGTGCATTAAAACATTTATTTAAGTCTTAGTATTGTGATTTGAATTCTCAAACCATATTTCATAAGTTAATAAAGGGGATATTGTTTGTTGATAAAATAGTTTTAAGTTTTTTAAAAAGTATCCAATTCAACTCCTTTATGGTTAGTTAATTGGGATCGATAATCATTTAACATAAGTCAAATATATATTTTATAATTATTTATAGGTGTCATTTAAGAGATATATTTGCGCAATCATGCATAAATTTATACACAATAAATGACTCTTTGTACATAATATTGCATCTATAATAATTTAAAGAATTATAAATTTTAATGATATGCAATTTCAATGCCATGTGGTATAGTCATATGAAATTCATATCTTTTTCACCTTTTCATTAGATACATCCGAAAAGGAATGGATTGAGGCCTTAGTAAGAGGCTCAGTAAGTTTATACGATGTATTTGACTCTAAATGTTCCATAGTATTTTCTTTATTATAAGAATAAGGACACATGAAGTATGAGTATGAATGCAATCAGGATAGGGTAAACTATACTAAAAGGTCCTAATGTTTAGGGTAAGTTCGTTTAAGATCTCAACTTTTCGAGTGGTTCAAAAGAGATCTCAATGTTTTGAACAATATCTTATGAGTTTTAATTAAATATTTTTTTTTCTATTGACATGAGTTAATGGGGACTTTAATAGACTTACTTCTCCAAAGGTTAGGACTTCTTTTTGAATCACTCAAAAATATTAGGATCTCAATTGACTCATTTCTTTAAACGTTAAAACTTCTTTTGAACCATTCGAAATATTAGGACATCAAATGAACTTTTCCCAAATGTTAGAATCTTGCAGTATAATTTACCCAATCAAGATATATTGGGATGTAAAATTTGGATCCACCTCATTGACTGTAGGATTTCTAGAATATAATAAAAAATTATAAAATCTTTTCTTTTTTGTCCTTTTTCCCTTCCTTCTATCCACCAAATCCACACCTGTGCCTATAAAACATATGACAATCCGGTATAAATCTGCGACCCATCCCAAAACCTATAAAATAATTGGGAGGGCGGGTTGATCAAAATGTCTTATGATGGTCCATCTTAATTGGATCTTTAAGCACAATCCATTTCGGAGAATTGAGAGATTATCTTGATAATATCTTAAATGATCAAAGCTATTCTCTTTTTAACTTTACTATTAGTTTTAGCATGTTATATAATTATTTTGGGATTTGTTATTCCTCTTAATGCTGCTGTACGGAAATATTTTTATATTTTCTCAATTTTTCTTATTGGCCGACATCTCTTGTTTCTTTTATTATTATTCCCACCACCCCACCCCAACACCCCCTCCCCCCTTCCGGAAGTCGTAATCGATTTGTCCAAACAAAAATGCACTCAAATTTGGAGTCATATTTACATACAAGTACAACAGATTTAAATTAATGGCCGTGACGCCCAAACACAGCAGGACACCTTTAGCAGTTGTTGATAACATATGCTCATAATGTGGCATACCTGTTTAATGGGTGATCTATTATTGAAAACCTAGCAGAAAAAAATAAATATTTTATTAATATACCTTTTTTGGTTAAAACAAAGGAATAAAATTATATTTTTGATTATGCATTATATGTAAAGATAAGTATTGTATACAAAGTATTATTATTCTTTAAGAATTAAAAACTATATCCATTTCTGAACCACCTATAAAAGGATTAAGAAATTTCATTTTTGACTTACTAATATCAATTATTTTCCCTATAGCATCATATAATTTCTTATATCAATAGTTTTTTCTCTACTTAAAAATTAATATAGTGTGTGATGCACAGTGAATTTCACTAGATTATTACCAAGTTATTTATAGACATCTTAATTATTAACCATTATCATTTGCATGGTAAATTAACTTCCTTTTTTAGCCAAAGCATAATTGTTTAACTTATTGACTTATGGTAAGATATGCAATTGAGTAAAATATTTCATATTAGCCTTACTTTTTTTAAAAGTGTTAACATAGACAAATATCAGTATTGTTCTATGTTATTTATATTCGATGATCTTTGTTTTGATTTTGTTTTTTACATTATTTAACATTTATACGCATTGTAGTCACAACCTATAATAAATGTATAAGTTTGAATAATAAGCATGGTCCAAAATGAAAAATTTGCTACATAATATAAGTTTAAGTCATATCATGCAAACCATGATGAAGAATCCATATATTTATATGAGACATAGCTGACGGCCCAATGCAGAATGTCATACACTTATGCAAGTGATATATCATTAAGCTAATTGCATCATGTATTAATAAGGGTAAGTCACACAGTTGGCTTCTAAACTTTACTATTTTGTGTAATTTACTATCTAAAGTTTTACTACCTTCAAACTTTTTGAGTTTATTTATAGTACGTAGATGAGTTTAATAATTGCAAAAATGAGTATAGTATAGGTAGCTAATTGTAAAATTTGGTAAAGTTCAAATACTTAATTACAAAATGAACAATCATTGAAGAACATAAGGTGTCGAAAATCTTCAATATTGCATATTATTCACAGGATAACTTCTTTCACCTATTGCTTTAAATAATTCATCTATGGTTGTTCTGTTTCACAATATATATACACACCCATATATATATCCATCATCAATAAAGAATAAATTAGAATTGCAATAAAATTGTTACCATAATTATTACTTATCGATTTATTTGATATAAGTAAAAACAGTTCATCAATACTTTGAAAAAAGAAAAAAAGTGGGGCAGGGGGTGGTGTAGACATAGGCATGGTTCGGTTTCGGTGACCGGCAGTTCCAGAATCGGAACTGAACCAGTTGGTTGATTCCAGAATCGGCTATAAAACCGCTAGTTTCACAGTTTTTAGGCAGTTTTTTGGCCTAGAATCGATGGAACTAGCAGTTCCACTCGGTTCTATTGAAAAAATAAATAAATAACAATATTAAATATATAATTATTAATATTTAAATTATTTTATATAAATAGTAAAATTTATTACTTTTTCATAATATTTAATATGTTATTATCAACAACATAAATAAACATAGCTTAAAATCATATATAATTAATTTAAATAAAATTCTCCTAAAAGCAAAATTAATTTTCTCAATATTGTGAGACTATTTTTTGCATTGTAATTTTCTTTTTATTCTCTAAAGTATTTTACAATCTCATGATACTAACTATAATTGATATTAAATGTGCTTGTATACATATAATCGTGCATTATAAACAAATTTTTAAAAATTTTGGTTAAATAATTTAATTCTTTTAAATCCAATAATTATTTTGAGTTTAAAATTTATTTTATTAAAAATAAATAAATATTTATTTATTTTTATTAAAAAAAAAACGGTTCCACGGTTCCAAAACCGAAACCAGGAACTTCGGTTCCTTAATTTTAAGAACCGAAATCGTGACGATGTCTAAGGTAGTGGATACAATTACGTAAAAGATAAAGGAGAATGTAAAACTTTAATAAAGGAAAAAAATGTTAAATATGGTTCTTCAAGTTTAATTAAAATTTCATTGGTATCTAAATTTTGAAGTGATTTGTTTAATATCTAATTAAATTTTTGTCGTTATTTATATCATTTTAGTAGCATCATCTATTCTATTTCCTAATGGAAATATGTAACTTAGTATATTTATTGCATTTCTCTAATGTTTGCAAATAGAGCAAAAGGTGTTAAGAAAATAGTAGATATATTCACAAAATTTTAATGGGTATTAAAATGACCACTTTAAATTTTATTATACTAAATTAAATTTTCATATCAAGTTTGACATTTACCCTTTATTAGAAAATGGGTTTTAAAGTGCATCTTTTCTAAATGAGTGATTATTAGATCATGTAAAATCAAAACTTTAAAGAACAAAATTTCACAATAATGTAATAATGTTTAGGGTAAGCTGTTAGAAAAACACTGTTAAATGCCACATGGTGATGATGAGGATAGTTTGAAATTATATATATATATATATATAAAGAACTCTTGAAATTTAGAATAAAAAAAATGGAAAAACAATCATCTTCTACAATTGTTGTTGGAGTTTGTGACCCGATTTCTATAACTGATTCTCGTAGTTAAATGTTAATGAATGAATATTTGACTATACATTTCTTATTCATTCATTATACATTTAACGGTAATAATTTAGGCCTTTAAATGATATTAGTTACTAGGTTAAATCATTATTAATGATATTAATGGCAATTTATTTTCGCCTTTAATATCCTGCATCATTTTTCATATAAATATGGGTTTAGGGTTGTTTAAAATTTAGAGCAGCTATTTGTGATTCTCTCAAGAACTATTATACTCCTTCTTTAACATATAGTGAATTCTCTCTCTTCTGCTTGTGATTTTTCTCGATTTAGGTTTTCCACGTAATTCTGTGCATATTCTTTATTTTCTTGCGGTTTTATTTTTCCATTGTTCGTGTCATTTATTAGGAAATGGAGTATGCCTTCATTAGGGAGAAATCCAATAGGCTTTGTGAATGATTACATAAATAAACTTTTGACACCATCTATAACAAAAAACCCTAAGGTAATGGGTTAATGGGTTTTCTTTTCTTATAAACTCACACATAAGACCCATATTTCCCATGTGGGATTCTTACACTTGCACCCTAACAATCTCTCCTCAAGTGTGAGTCTAAGCTCTTCTTTCCACCTAATAGGCCAATCTTGGGTGGTTCTCAACCGAACCAGGCTTTGATACCATTTGTTAGAAAATAGAGTATGCCTTCAGTGGGGAGAAATCTAATAGGCTTTGTGAAGGATTACATAAATAGGCTTTTGACACCATCTATAACTCTAACACCTTAAGGTTTTGGGTTATAGATGGTGTCAAGCCCATTTTTGTATTCCTTCATAAAGCTCGTTTGAAGAATTTCTCCCCTTTAAAGGCTTCCCCCTCTCCTAACAAACTAGTATAAGAGCCAAAGGTTTAGTTTTATGTCTCTTCTATAATGGCAACAGTGAAGTATGACATTGCTTTGTTGGATCACAACACCAGATTTTCTTAGAACAGGTGGAGAACGTTTTGTGTCGAAGATTGAAGTTCACTGCTAATTTATGCCCTTGAGGGGTTTTGTGAAAGAGGTGGAGAATGTTTTGTTTTTATGTCGAAGATTGGAGTTTGTGTTTTTTACTCCAGAATTCATGTCAAGATGGATATTGTTGGAGTTTGTGTCCCGATTTCTATAACCGATTCTTATAGTTAAATGTTAATGAATGAATATTTAACTATACATTTATTATTCATTCATTATACATTTAATGGTCATAATTTAGGCCTTTAAAGTTGGTTATCTTTATACATATATATGTGTGTTTCGTTAAGGTTTGTAAGTAAAAGATGAATTAGTTTGATGTAACATCACTCTTGTACTCCTTTTTCGATATATAGTGAATTCTCTTTCCTTTACCCATGGTTTTTTTCAATTTGGATTTTTCACGTAAATCTGTGTGTGTGCTTTCTTGTTTTTTTGCCATTGTTTGTTTTATTTGATCATAACAAATGGTATTAGAGCCTAGTTTGGCTGAGAAACTCTAATGGTTGGCCCACTATGTGGAAAGAAGAGCTTAAACTCACACTTGAGGGAGAGATTTTTAGGGTGCAAGTGTGAGAATCTCACATGAGAAATTTGGGTCTTATATGAAGAGTTGATAAGAAAGGAAGACCCATTAATCAATTGCCTTAAGGTTTTGGGTTATAGATGGTGGTAAAAGCCTATTAGATTTCTTCCCACTGAAGGCATACTCCATTTCCTAACAATTAGATTAATGGCACAACTAGGGGTATTCACGGTTTGGTTAACTAGTTCGTAGCCCTATTTTTTTAACCTAATTGTAATGATTGGTTTTTAAATATCTTAATCCATTATAAATGGTAAACTGCCTTAACGGTTAACCTTTTTTTTAGTTAACTTTTTTTGGTTTTCTATTTTTAACCATTTAACATAATCGTTTTGCAAAATTTGTAATTAACTATATTTTTCAATATGTCCGTAAAAAAATTATGGTATTTTTTTTAACAATTATTTTAAAAACTGTAAATTAAAAATGTAAGACAAGTGAAAGAGCTATTAACATATATCTGTGCCATCAAGATAATCATCCACATTTATTTCACAATGCTAAGCACCATGATACCCATCAAGTATACACACAATTAGAACAATTAAGTTAGGATAGGTTGTGGTTTGAAACCTTCAAAGTTTAGGCATTTAAGGTTTGAGACCTTCGATATCCAACTATTGCTAATTTTAGCAAAATAATTAGTTAACTATATGATATATATCATATATATAAATACGAATGGTTAACCAAAATCGTCCATTTCTGATTCTGTAAACCAAAATCGAAAATAGGAAAAATTAAAAACTCCAATCCTAGACATAAACGGATGGACTGGTTAACTGTTTTCTTAATATTGGTTTTGCGTTTTCGTTTAGGTTATCTTAAACATTCGGTTTTTTTGCACACCCTTAAGCACAACTCAAACTTCGACCAACCATTTTTGCCACCAAGCCGTGCATTTGAACTAAAATTAAAGCACAAAAGCCTCAAATTTGAGATCGATTTCACCGAACCAAAACATCAACGACTACCGCTGCCATTGTCAATACACCATATGCACACCTTTGACATATACTTGTTACAACATAAAAACTAAAAAATTGATCCTCAATCTCATAAACCAAAGACTCCACCAAGTTAACTCAATCGCACCATACAACTATATCCCAACTTCCCAAACCGTTCGTCAAATACGCAACCCACAACCATTCCAAACAAGCACCATAATCATCTCTTATGAACAAACCCAATAGCTATCTATTCCACCACTACACAGGTTATGTGTGTATCCAAGTTAGTTAGGTTGTGATTGTAAAGGTGGAGGTTTGACATCTCGAAGGTTAGTAATGGTGGTTCTAGAAGGTGAGTTCAAATGCCAAGTTGATTTTGTAACTTGGTACAGTCGTGGGTAAGAGGAGGAATGACTCAACAGTCTAAGCTTGTCTAAGTTCGCCAAAGATGGGGGTGTTGAGTCAAAGTGAGAGAGAGAGAGAGAGAGAGAGAGAGAGAGAGAGAGAGAGAGAGAGAGAGAGAGAGAGAGAGAGGGACTCAGAGAGAAAGTTCTTACAAGGAAGAAAGATGATTGTTTATTTTTGTTCTTTTTTTCTTTCCTTTTTACTCTAGATTTCAATTTAAAGGAGAGAAGAGAGTCCATAAAACCTGAGAAAGAAAAAGGATATGAGAATTTGCCATTCTTCTACCATTGGTATGAGGAAAAAAGAGAGTTTAAGGTTAAGCTTTGCTTTGATACATTCAAATCCTAAGTACTGATGAGGAACCAACAAGGTGGAAGAAAAAAATGTTGAATTTGACTTTCAAAGAGATTAGTTCAATGCATGACCTATTTTGAAGTAATCTCTTGAAAAAATGTGTTTAAATTGTCTAATTTTAGGATTATTATGAATCCAATGGTATTTTGTAAATTCTTATTAAAACATATATTTTTTTACTTAAGCACATCATTGGTTGAATCCTTTGATTTAATCTACAAATATTATTAATTTATAAGCTAGATACCAAGTTTCTTCTTTTGTCTTACTAGTAAGTAAGGACGTGCAAAAAAAAAAAAAAATGATGAAATCGAATCAAAATTGGAAAACCCATCCAAAAAATATGGTTAACTGATCCACTGATTTCAGTTTACGATTAGAATTTTTAATTTTTTTATTTAGTTTTTTTTTAGTTTATAATTACTAGGAATTGATGGTTTTGGTTAATCGGTCCGATTTTTATAAATATGTATAAATTTGTATAATGTTGTGATGAATTTTTAGTTTTATGAACTAGTATTAGACTTATGTTATTGATTTGTGTGTTTTATAGTTATTTGATTTGTTGATTTGAAATTTTTAATGTAATTGTGATTTTTCACTTATTAGTTTGCAATTTTTTAATGTAATTATGAAACAAAAAGGTCTAATTTTTTTTATAATTATAATTGAAAATATGGTTAACCTCAAGTTTTGATTAACCATTATGTTTAATGGTTAAAATAAAAAACTAAAAAAATTAACTGAAAGAAAGGTTAACCATTAATAATAGACCGGTTTCAAGTTAAGATTTAAAAAATCCGATCATTACAATTTGATTCAGAAAAATGAGGTCATGGATTGGTTAATCAAATCATAAACACCCCTACTAGTAAGAGGGGAGTTGGGGACATGATAGTTTTATTATAAATAGAATTGTAAACAAGCCAAGTTATTCGCAAGCTATTCAAATTTGACTTACTTTAAGGTCAACTCAACTCGAGCTTGATTAATAAATGAATTAGGCTCGAGCTTAAGCTTCGATTTAAACTTATGAGTTGGCTCATGAACATTTTTATTTAGATTCATGAGCAAGTTTGTGGTTAGGCTTGCTAATAAACTTGTGAGCATGCTCATTAGCAGACTTGTGCGTTTTATATTTATGATATATTCAATGTAAATATATAGTTAAGGCAAAAGACTAATTTTTATTTAAATGATATGTATATATATTTAGTTTCTCATATATATTATTTTTCGGTTTGAAAAAAAATAGAAAAAGAGCTATTTAATTAAGCCTTAAGCTTGAATTTCTAGCTCAATAAAATTCAACTAAGCTCAATAAGAAGCTCAACTTGGCTTAAGCTTGATTTATAGGCGATCTAAGCTCAAGTTTGAAATAAAGCTGGTATAATTAAACAAGCTGAGCTTAAGCCTGAATCTTAATTTTAATAAAAATCTTGGTTTGTTCGAACTCAATAATTTTTAAAGGAGCTTAGCCTAAGTCTTTAAAAGCTTAGGTCGACTCAACTCATTTATAACCTTAAGTACAAAGAACATAATAAATGAATGCTCTTGTCCGAAAGGATACTAAGCTAGATATGTAATAATCATTGAATTTAACATATTACATGATCCTAGACATTTGTTTTATGTTGAATCTTTGACAAAATTATGCCATCTAGTAGCTACAATTAGATGGGATTTTGAAATCAAAACCTAAAAGCTCATCATACAGCCCTTTTAGCGATGCTCTTACAAATGATTAATTGATTTGAATGGATTGAATACCTGAAATAACCAACATTCCTATTACATGTGTGTGTGCGCGTGTGCGCGCGCATGTGTGTGTGTGCGCGCGCGCGCGTGTGCGTGTGTTTGTTTGTGAAATGACCTAGATTTATATTTTAATCAAATCTCATGTGTTTATTAATTTATTTTAAGGAGATGAATTGAATGAGTATGTTTGTGTTGTTAGTAGTTTAATATATAAGATTTTGTATGTGTATATGTGGATATTAATATTTTGTTCTATATGCATTAATGTGTGAGTAATGGAATTATTAATGTTGTCTTGTGTATTAAGATGTTAAGTTAAATTAGATTAATAACTCAACCATAATTTTACTTAAGTTAGTTGATTGAGTTCCTTGTAATTAAATTAGCATTATGCCCTAAATGTAAGCTAAATGGAGCCCAAATTAAAGTGAAATGCAACCTAAAGTTAATATATGCATTAAGGGGTAATTTTGGAAGTGAAAAAGTCAAAATTAAGTTAATTTGATTACTTTTTGAGGCAGCTCAAAATTTTATCCGAATTTTCTTTTCTTTCTCCTTTTTCTCTTCTTCTTCTTCTCCATTTCCATCTTCATTTCCAAGCTCAAGTTAGGGTTATATCAAGTTGAAAATCAAAGTTATTCTCAAGACAAGGTATATATATGTATGTATTTGAATTGGTTTAGTTTAGGTTGTTGTGATTATTGTTTTGTTTCCCTTTCTTGAAATAGATGTATAGATAGTTGGATGAATTGAGTTTAAGATTGATCAAATTGTTGTTCATGCATGGAATGAGTTATGTATGTGTTATATGAGTGTGTGAAAGTATGCATGTATTGTTGTATTGATATGAAGTGTCTTGATGAAACAAAGATAGTTTAAGTAGTTAGAGTGGAGATTGATGAAAATGGAATTTGAAGTGTTTAGTGATGTTGAATTCATGCCTTGGGTTGCTAGAATTGAGTAGTGTATGTTGAAGTGAGTATATGAAGTTTGAAGTGTAGTTGAGGAAAGTTTTTGAAGTGTTTTAAGATGTAATTTTACAAAGTGAAAACAGGGGATTTGAATTTTCGTATAAGCTTGTTTTTGTAACGTACGCCGGCATCTGGGGATTCTACGCCGCCGGCGTAGAGGCGGTGTAGAAAGCCCACAGAATGATTTTCCCTAACGCTGTTTGCAACGCCCGGCTTATATGCCGAAGATTTGCCAGCGTCTGTTCTTCAGAACGTACGCCGGCAATTTGAATCTCTACGCCGCCGGCGTAGAGGCGGTGTTGAAAGTTCACAGAACCAAATTTCTTAAAGCCGACTGAACGCCGCCGGCTTTCGCTAGGAAGTCAGCCGGCGTTCTTTCTTCTAACTTGTACGCTGGCTTTTGGGAATCAAGGCCGCCGGCGTAGGTTACAAAGGCTGACGGCGTACGCTTTGAACGCTGCCAGCGTTGACAGTGTACATTTTCAGAACAGTTAACACCGGCCCAACGCCGCCGGCGTTGAGTGCCGGCGTATCCCCTGAGTTTTTGAATTTTGAGAACTTTTTCTAAAAAGTTTCCAAAGTTGTTATTTGAGTATTTGAGTTTTTGGTAAGCAATTTGGGATATATTAGGACGTTTAAATGCCTAGTCGTGACTGTATATCAATTATGTGAATTTCTTTGATAATTTGTGATATATGGATATAATATGTATATATTTGTGAGAATGAAATTTATAAATGTTGATTTATTAATTATTGTGACATTTCTATTACAGTTAAGGATTCTTCGGTTAATCATCACCGAGAGATCCTAGTTCTATTCTAACGAGTTCAGGTACGCAATAATTGTGATGATTGCTAGGACCAGACATTTCTAATTTGACTTAAATTGATCCGATTTAACATTTGGATGAATTGGATGTCTATTACGCTGTTTAATCTGGTCCGAGGAGCAGCAAACCTGTCATGATGCAATGACATGTTAGCTAGGCGCTTAACCAAGTCATGATGCAATGACTTTACCATGATGCAATGGTACGCTATGATGCAATAGCGATTCTTTTGGTTAAGTGGGTAGCCGATAGGGGGAATTGTATCTGTGTAACGTTTGCTTAAACTTAGGGGGAAATACCATGATTTAGTTCAAGGTTTATGGGAACTTGTGAACTAGGCTCATGTTATGGACTGAGTTTAAGTAGAGTCGGGCAACGGCTTTTAAACCCTAGATGAAGCTATTATCTTTATGAAATAGATATAGGAGATATAAGTATTCGGACTGCTTATATCAACCCCCTGAGCAGCTGCTGTTACTCAGGATCCCTGGATTCCCGGAGTGTGACCGGGGTTTGAATACCCTCTTGTTGATTTGTGAATCAAAATGTAATAAAGATAACCACTTGTTTTATGATGCATTTACATCAATTGGATGACTTGTTTTGCATTGGTTATTGTGTACTGGGCCTCTGGCTCACTTTTGCTACTTTGCAGGTCATGGAGACGAGTATTACGATGACTTGGGCTATGGGTCCGATTTGAAAGATTTCTGGACGAGTGGGATGAATAGGATCCGATGACCCGGGACTTTTAGAAGACTTTTTGCTAAGGACCAGCTTTGTATAGAAGGCTTGTTAGTTAAGCCAAGTTCTTTTGTAATGACCTTAAGATCCATTAGGATTTCTCATGTTTTGAGAAATCATGTAATTGTTTTGTTGTGTCATGTATTGACACAAAGCAATGGTTATTTGATGTAAATATATGTATAGATTGCTTTTGTTAGCAATCTTGTTTTATTTAAAAAGTTCTTTATAAAGTTAGTGTTTTGATCAAACAATTTCATAAACTGTTAGTTTTAGGACAACCTTACATATAATGTGAAAACGTTATATGTGGTTGGGGATTCGGTACTCTAAATCTCGGGATTTAGAGGACGGGTCTTTACAGATGGTATCAGAGCCTTGTTTATGAAATTGTTTGATTAAATAGTGGTGACTTGACCTTAGATACGGTGAGTTAGTTAGACATATATAGGACTTGTTTATATTAAGTTTTATGCTTAATTTTCTAATTAGTTTTAATTGTTTTGATATTGATTTGACCTTGTAAAATTATTATATGTCATACATGTTGCATGTTTGTTTAAAAGATGGATAGGTCACGAAGAGTAACCCGACAATCTTCGGAAAGAGAAAGTATGCCACCTCCTTCTCAGTCTACTATTTCAGCTTCTGCATCAGCTAGTATTCCAGCTTCTACTTCGACTCCATCACCGGCTTCGGCTTCTACTGCACCGAATCCACAGCCTCCTCAAATGCCAGCATACCCGGCTATGCCTCAGATGTCTACGGGAGATCCGAATAATGTGCTCACTATGTTTCGGGATATGTTTGCAATCGTTCAGCAGTACCAACAAATGATGTATCAACAACAACAACAATTTATGCAGCAATATCATCCTCCAAATGTGAGAGAAGAGCCACAAGTACCAATGGGAGACCGGAACGAACAAGTCAAGTTGCATGATTTTGTTAGACTGGTACCTGATTTTGATGGAACTGTTTTGGATCCGACTCGAACGGAAGGTTGGATAGTGGAGTTAGAGAAAGCGTTTGCAGCCTGTGAGGTGCCTGAGCATAGAAAAGTTGATTTAGCTATATATATGTTGAAGGGAGATGCATATAATTGGTGGAGATTGAATAGTGAAGGATATGTGAGACCGATACCATGGAACAGATTCAAGGAAGCCTTTTTCTTACAATACATTCCATCCACAGTACGGGAACAAATGATATCGAGTTGGTTGAGTTTAAGGCAGGGAAATAAAACTGTTGAAGAATATCATGCAGAATATTGTAGATTGCTTCGATTTGCGGGTACAAGTTACAATGATGAGAGCATGAAGGTTCAAAAGTTCCAAGATGGCTTGAACATGGAGATTAAGAGTGAGGTTAAAAAGTTTCAATTATCAACATTATCGGAAACAGTAATCAAGGCGAAGTTAGTGGAACAAATTAATAATGAAAATAAAGCTCAGAGGGATAGACGTGCGACATTTATGGGCAAGAGATCGGTGACATCCTACCCCTTATTCAAGATTTGGTAATGTTAACAAAGGCAAGCGACCATATTTGGGTAAGAAATCAAGCTCGGGACAAGTGGTGAAAGCTCCTATGCCATCTATACCATTTGATAGGCGATGCCCTATATGTTTTGGGCCTCACGAATCGTTTCAATGTAAATGGACTCCTGGAGCTTGTTTTGCATGTGGGAAAGTTGGTCATAAAGCTTCTGATTGTCCTGATCCTAAATTGAAGCCCATCTTTTGTGCTCATTGTCAACAAAGGGGTCATCATGTGGCAAATTGTAAAGAAAAGCCGAGGAATGAAGGACCGAACTTTGGAAAGGGAATGACAGCTACTAGGGTGTTTGCTTTGCAACAATGTGAGAAAGCTCCTTCGGTTGATACCCTGGCAGGTATAATACAGATTGCAAGACATCCTGCATATACTTTAATTGATACTGGTGCTACTCATGCATGTATTGCTGAAAGCTTTGTGAATGAGTGTGGTTTGTCTTCTGAAGTGTTGTATGATAGAGTGATGAGTGTGAATACTCCTTTTGGTGTGCAATCCAAAGAGCCATGTGTATGTAGGAATGTTGATGTTGTGATTTCTGATGAAAGCATGCCAATAGATATGTTAGTTCTACCTTTAATTGATTTTGATGTTATTCTTGGAATGAATTGGTTGAATCTTTACAAAGCAACAATAGATTGTAGTAAAGCGGAAGTGAGTTTTGAGTTGGAAGGTAGAAGATTATTTCATGTGTTGGAAAGAAGGAGACCCGGAAGTATGTATTCTATGGAATTGTGGGAGAAGGATATGGGAACTACAATGGGTAGTGAAGAACTCCGAGTTGATATGGTGCCAGTAGTAAGGGAATTTGTTGATGTTTTTCCTGATGAATTACCCGGTTTGCCACCGGATAGGGAGATTGATTTTGGGATTGATTTGATACCTGGAACTACACCTATTTCTAAAGCTCCATATCGTATGGCTCCGGCTGAGTTGAAAGAATTGAAAAGTCAGTTAGAAGAATTGCAACACCTCGGGTTTATCCGTCCAAGTATTTCTCCTTGGGGTGCTCCGGTATTGTTTGTTAAGAAGAAGGATGGAAGTCTAAGGATGTGTATAGACTATAGAGAATTGAATCAAGTGACAATCAAGAACAAGTATCCACTTCCACGAATTGATGATTTATTTGATCAATTGAGAGATGCGGCATTGTTTTCCAAGATAGATTTGAGATCCGGATATCATCAACTCAAGATTAAGCAACAAGATATATCCAAGACGGCTTTCAGAACAAGATATGGACATTTTGAGTTTATGGTTATGCCTTTCGGTTTAACAAATGCCCCTGCTGCTTTTATGGATTTGATGAATAGGGTATTTAAGGATTATTTGGATCAATTTGTGATAGTCTTCATTGATGATATATTGGTATATTCAAAGAATGAGGAAGATCATGAAAACATTTGAGACTTGTATTGCAACGATTGAGAGAGAGGAAGCTTTATGCTAATTTAGCAAGTGCAAGTTTTGGTTGAGAGAAGTTGCATTCTTGGGACATATCATTACAAAGGAAGGAATATCTGTTGATCCGGAGAAGATTAGAGCAGTATTGGACTGGCCACCACCGACAAGTGTCACGGAAGTGCGAAGTTTTCTGGGGTTGGCAAGTTATTATAGAAGATTTGTACAAGGTTTTTCCAAAATCGCTTCACCATTAACTAAGTTGACGAGGAAATATGTGAAGTTTGATTGGGATGAAGATTGTGATCGGAGTTTTCTTGAGCTGAAGGAACGATTGATTTCTGCACCGATTTTGGCTTTACCAATTAGTGGAGAAGAGTTTGTAATTTATAGTGATGCTTCACTTCAAGGACTCGGATGTGTGTTGATGCAAGATAATCGAGTCATAGCTTATGCCTCAAGACAATTGAAGTCCCATGAGAGAATTACCCAATTCATGATCTCGAGCTAGCCGCAGTGGTATTAGCATTGAAGCTTTGGAGACATTATCTGTTTGGTGAAAAGTGTAAGATATTCACGGATCATAAGAGTTTGAAATACATTTTCACTCAAAAGGAATTGAACATGCGACAACGAAGGTGGTTGGAATTAATTAAAGATTATGATGTTGAAATTCTATATCACCCAGGAAAAGCTAATGTGGTAGCCGATGCGCTCAGTAGAAAGAAATCGATGAATGTGGAATCTCTGGTTACTAATCAAGGGGAATTACAAGAAGATCTTCAAAGGATGAATATTGAGGTAACAATAGAAAATGTTGACCTTATGCTAGCAAGTTTATCATTACAACCGATGATTCTAGACCAAATCAAGCAAGGACAACTTGAAGAACCTGGTAGCCAAAAGTTGAGAAATGAGATAAATCAAAAGAGAAGAAAAGAGATGGAAATTGATGATAAAGGAATTATCAGATTCAAAGATAGAATTTATGTACCTGAGATCCATGATTTGAGACATCAAATTATGAAGGAAGCACATTCCTCCTCATATTCCATTCATCCGGGAAACACGAAGATGTATCGAGACTTGAAGCGACATTTTTGGTGGGAAGGAATGAAAAAGGACATTGCAAGATTTGTTTCTAAGTGTTTGGTATGTCAACAAGTGAAGATCGAACATCAACGGCCTGGGGAGAATTACAACCATTGAAGATTCCGGAATGGAAATGGGATGAGATAACTATGGATTTTGTGACTGCTTTACCAAAAACAATAGCCAAGAACGAGATGATTTGGATTATTGTGGATCGACTCACGAAATCGTCACATTTCATTCCACTGAGAGGGTGTTCACTTGAAAGATTGGCTCAGATTTACATTCGAGAGATAGTGAGATTACATGGTATACCAATGACCATCACTTCAGATAGAGATACGAGATTTGTCAGTCGATTCTGGAAAAGTCTTCATGAAGCTCTTGGAACAAAGTTACAATTTAGTACGGCATTTCATCCACAAACTGACGGGCAATCGGAAAGGACAATTCAAATTCTTGAAGATATGCTTAGAGCTTGTGCATTGGATTTTGGAAAGAATTGGGATGAACACTTATCTTTAGTGGAATTTGCTTACAATAACAGTTATCAAGCATCAATTCAGATGGCTCCGTATGAAGCGTTATATGGAAGAAAATGTAGATCCCTTTGCATTGGGATGAAGTGGGCGAGAGAGTGTTGATTGGACCCGATTTGGTACAACAAGCTGTTGATAAAATTCAAATGATCAAACAGAAGTTGAAAGCTGCTCAAGACCGATATAAAAGTTATGCCGATTTGAAAAGAAGACCTTTGGAGTTTGAACTTGGAGATCATGTGTTTCTCAAGATATCCCCGACTAAAGGAGTTTTCAGATTTGGTGTGAGGAGTAAATTGAATCCAAGATACATTGGGCCGTATGAAATATTGGAAAAGATCGGACCATTGGCTTATAGATTGGCGTTACCACCAAGTTTGTCTGGCGTTCATGATGTTTTTCATGTATCTCAGCTTAGAAAGTGTATATCCGATTCCGATGCAATATTGGATACCAATCAACCAGAGATACTACCAGATTTAACTACTGAAGAAAAGCCAATTAGAATTTTGGGAAAAATGGACAAAGAATTGAGAAATAAAGTCATACCAATGGTAAAGGTCCAATGGAGTAACCAATCCGAGAGAGAAGCGGTTTGGGAAGTAGCTAGTGCAATGAACAGAAATATCCGGAACTTTTTGAGTAAGAAGGTAAGTTAAGTTTCGGGGACGAAACTTCTTGAAGAAGGGAAGAATGAAATGACCTAGATTTATATTTTAATCAAATCTCATGTGTTTATTAATTTATTTTAAGGAGATGAATTGAATGAGTATGTTTGTGTTGTTAGTAGTTTAATATATAAGATTTTGTATGTGTATATGTGGATATTAATATTTTGTTCTATATGCATTAATGTGTGAGTAATGAAATTATTAATGTTGTCTTGTGCATATAAGATGTTAAGTTAAATTAGATTAATAACTCAACCATAATTTTACTTAAGTTAGTTGATTGAGTTCCTTGTAATTAAATTAGCATTATGCCCTAAATGTAAGCTAAATGGAGCCCAAATTAAAGTGAAATGCAACCTAAAGTTAATATATGCATTAAGGGGTAATTTTGGAAGTGAAAAAGTCAAAATTAAGTTAATTTGATTACTTTTTGAGGCAGCTCAAAATTTTATCCGAATTTTCTTTTCTTTCTCCTTTTTCTCTTCTTCTTCTTCTCCATTTCCATCTTCATTTCCAAGCTCAAGTTAGGGTTATATCAAGTTGAAAATCAAAGTTATTCTCAAGACAAGGTATATATATGTATGTATTTGAATTGGTTTAGTTTAGGTTGTTGTGATTATTGTTTTGTTTCCCTTTCTTGAAATAGATGTATAGATAGTTGGATGAATTGAGTTTAAGATTGATCAAATTGTTGTTCATGCATGGAATGAGTTATGTATGTGTTATATGAGTGTGTGAAAGTATGCATGTATTGTTGTATTGATATGAAGTGTCTTGATGTAACAAAGATAGTTTAAGTAGTTAGAGTGGAGATTGATGAAAATGGAATTTGAAGTGTTTAGTGATGTTGAATTCATGCCTTGGGTTGCTAGAATTGAGTAGTGTATGTTGTTGAAGTGAGTATATGAAGTTTGAAGTGTAGTTGAGGAAAGTTTTTGAAGTGTTTTAAGATGTAATTTTACAAAGTGAAAACAGGGGATTTGAATTTTCGTATAAGCTTGTTTTTGTAACGTACGCCGGCATCTGGGGATTCTACGCCGCCGGCGTAGAGGCGGTGTAGAAAGCCCACAGAATGATTTTCCCTAACGCTGTTTGCAACGCCGCCGGCTTATATGCCGAAGATTTGCCAGCGTCTGTTCTTCAGAACGTACGCCGGCAATTTGAATCTCTACGCCGGCGTAGAGGCGGTGTTGAAAGTTCACAGAACCAAATTTCTTAAAGCCGACTGAACGCCGCCGGCTTTCGCTAGGAAGTCAGCCGGCGTTCTTTCTTCTAACTTGTACGCTGGCTTTTGGGAATCAAGGCCGCCGGCGTAGGTTACAAAGGCTGACGGCGTACGCTTTGAACGCTGCCAGCGTTGACAGTGTACATTTTCAGAACAGTTAACACCGGCCCAACGCCGCCGGCGTTGAGTGCCGGCGTATCCCCTGAGTTTTTGAATTTTGAGAACTTTTTCTAAAAAGTTTCCAAAGTTGTTATTTGAGTATTTGAGTTTTTGGTAAGCAATTTGGGATATATTAGGACGTTTAAATGCCTAGTCGTGACTGTATATCCAATTATGTGAATTTCTTTGATAATTTGTGATATATGGATATAATATGTATATATTTGTGAGAATGAAATTTATAAATGTTGATTTATTAATTATTGTGACATTTCTATTACAGTTAAGGATTCTTCGGTTAATCCATCACCGAGAGATCCTAGTTCTATTCTAACGAGTTCAGGTACGCAATAATTTGTCTGATGATTGCTAGGACCAGACATTTCTAATTTGACTTAAATTGATCCGATTTAACATTTGGATGAATTGGATGTCTATTACGCTGTTTAATCTGGTCCGAGGAGCAGCAAACCTGTCATGATGCAATGACATGTTAGCTAGGCGCTTAACCAAGTCATGATGCAATGACTTTACCATGATGCAATGGTACGCTATGATGCAATAGCGATTCTTTTGGTTAAGTGGGTAGCCGATAGGGGGAATTGTATCTGTGTAACGTTTGCTTAAACTTAGGGGGAAATACCATGATTTAGTTCAAGGTTTATGGGAACTTGTGAACTAGGCTCATGTTATGGACTGAGTTTAAGTAGAGTCGGGCAACGGCTTTTAAACCCTAGATGAAGCTATTATCTTTATGAAATAGATATAGGAGATATAAGTATTCGGACTGCTTATATCAACCCCCTGAGCAGCTGCTGTTACTCAGGATCCCTGGATTCCCGGAGTGTGACCGGGGTTTGAATACCCTCTTGTTGATTTGTGAATCAAAATGTAATAAAGATAACCACTTGTTTTATGATGCATTTACATCAATTGGATGACTTGTTTTGCATTGGTTATTGTGTACTGGGCCTCTGGCTCACTTTTGCTACTTTGCAGGTCATGGAGACGAGTATTACGATGACTTGGGCTATGGGTCCGATTTTGAAAGATTTCTGGACGAGTGGGATGAATAGGATCCGATGACCCGGGACTTTTAGAAGACTTTTTGCTAAGGACCAGCTTTGTATAGAAGGCTTGTTAGTTAAGCCAAGTTCTTTTGTAATGACCTTAAGATCCATTAGGATTTCTCATGTTTTGAGAAATCATGTAATTGTTTTGTTGTGTCATGTATTGACACAAAGCAATGGTTATTTGATGTAAATATATGTATAGATTGCTTTTGTTAGCAATCTTGTTTTATTTAAAAAGTTCTTTATAAAGTATGGTGTTTTGATCAAACAATTTACATAAACTGTTAGTTTTAGGATAACCTTACATATAATGTGCAATCGTTATATGTGGTTGGGGATTCGGTACTCTAAGTCTCGGGATTTAGAGGATCGGGTCTTTACAGTTTGTGTGTGTGTGTGTGTGTTAATTGATTTTGTAAGTCAGAATAAAAATTTAAAGTATAGTATATAAGTTTGTGTTAACATAAATATATGCTAATGTTTGTGTTAGTATAATTTGATATTTATATTAATATAATATGTTAGTGTAATAGATATTGGTGTTTATTGTTGTTTATGTGTTTGATAAAAATTGAGTTTCTAAAAATAAAACCAAAGTCAAAACTAAATCAATGTAGCAGATTCTGCCACCATGATGTCCTACAAACCAAGCCCAAATCCAAATTTCCTTCAATAACCTAAACCCAAACATAACCCAAAGCCCATGTCCATGTCTAAAACACTTTTTCTACAAGCTTCTGATGTCCAAAAGTCAAAGTGCTAGCCAAAATATCCCATATAAATCAACTCTCTCTCTCTCTCTCTTTCTCTCTCCCCATCGACTCTTACTCTCTCTTTGTTTCTTTCACTTCCAAGCCTAAAACCAACTCTAAAGTTCCTCCATTAAAATTCTTTCTAAGCTATAACAAACTAGATCCAAGGCTAGGAAGTGAGGTATAAGCCTAAGTGGAGTAAGAAGGAAGTCAAGAAAGTGGGAAAAGTAAACTTGATCTCTAGAGATAACTAAACAAGTAAGAAAAGTGATTTCCTTGTTTGCCTTATTTATCTATTATTTTGGTTAGTGTTAGTGTTAGCTAAAGGTAACTTTGATGTTTTATGTGAATTGAAGGCATGTTATTATGTATGTTGAAGTGGATAAGCAAATAGAAATATGTACCCTAAGTGTTGATGAAATGAAAAGTGATGTTTGTGGTGATATGATGTATGTATAGATATGGTTAATGATAAAAAAGAATGACTTGAAGGATTAAGGCGATAGTAGAGTTTAATAAGCTTAAAGATGAGATTATGTTTTTGAGTTAAGTTGTTATGTGTGTATTTGTGAGAAATAGACTTGAAAGAGCTTGAAGATGTTAATATTGTGTTAAAGACTAGTTTAACATGTTTTGTAAAAATATAATAGCTTATAAAGAGTTGGAAGACATAAAACTTAGAGAAATTTCGAAACAAGTATCATAGGGTAAATGCCCTATTTATTATGGGCGTAATCATGGCCATCATACTCTCGGGTGCAAGTTTTCTATCAATCACGATTGTTATGGAGGTTGTTATCTTGTCAGATGGATTTTAAAGATAGATCACGGCTGTATCTAAGGTCGTTATCTCTTCGGAAGAAATGTTTAATCATGATCACGGCTGTAACAAAGCCAGATCTTCTCTGAGTATGTTTCAAAGTTTGAGACGACCTATATCATGGTTGTGATTGGGGGCATGATCTGGGCCTCTATCATGGGTGTGACCGATCAAAAAATAAAAAATTAAAATTAAAATTAAAATTAATTAAATAAGTAAATAAATAATTAGTAATGATGGATGGATGATTAATGAAAAATGATATAAATATCTATGTTTATATGAATAAAGTGTTGTATAATAATTAGTAATTATTTGTGGTGACTAATAAAGTAAGAATTAATGATTTTGATATGAAATGAATTTTTTGCTACAGTTATTAATCCTCGGTTGAGTGCTTCCATTGATCCTCGGTATAGCATAGGTATGCAGTAACTTGATTGTTTACTTGCCTAGGATAAGCATATCTTAACTTAACTATAATTCAAGATAACTTAAGCTTTGTTTGAATTAGTTGTGCTTTATGCCGTTGAATCTAATTCGGGGAGCAACACTCTGTTATAAGATTAATATGGTAGTTTAGGCACTTAGGCCACCCCTATCATTGAGATATGACTTTCATAAGTAGTACAGCGGGTAGTCGATAGGATTATTAGTATAGGTATAATGTTTGCTTATTCTTAAGATGAAATAATATGATTTAGTTCAATGTTTATGGGAACACTTGAATTAAGTGATATTATGGATCAAGTTAAACAAAGATGAGAAATGACTAAGAATCCTAGATGAGACTATTTCTCTTTCATTGACATATCATCTAAGAGATATAAGTATCCGGGCTACTTATATCAACCTCCTGAGCATCGAGATCATTACTTAGGACCCCTAGATTCCCTACTGCTCCAAAGTTTGAATACTCCTATGTTGTTTAACTAATTAAATATTATGTAATAACTTGATGGTTGTTGCATTTGCGTGTAGTTTAAGCTTGTGTGCCATTCGTATTTTGTTTTTGTTACTTGTGTACTGAGCCTTGGGCTCATGCTTTATCTATTTTAGTTGTAGATGATGATGATGAGTTATATACTAGCATGGGATATAGCACATATTTCAAGGACTTTTTGGATAGTTGGGAGGTTTAGAGACTGACCATGGCCTTTGTTGGATCTTTTTGTAATGGTATAGGATAGAGTTTTTGGGAAATATATGTAATAGTTATTAAAGCTTTTGTTTAATTTTTATATTTTTTGTAATTGGTTCTTTATAAGCCTTTGTTTGTAATATCTCCTTGTAATATGTGTGTAGCTAAGTTTTATAACTTTGGTGTAGTTTGAAGTTAATGTGATGATTTTCTATGAAGTTCTAAGGATAAGAAGTTTTAGAATATAAGAGATCTAGAGAAATAATTACTCAAACCTTTTTTTATAAATAATCTTATATATAATACTGCAGTTATATGTGGTTAGGGAATTAGATTCACCTGTTTTAACTATAGTGGTGGGTCGGTCTTTGCAATACCCTATCTATAACTAAATATGAAAAAAATAAAGAGTAGAGTATACTATATTTTTCTACGGAACAGAGATGTTTAGGCATTCAGTAGTAAAAACCAACATGCAAGAACATTTAACGGAGGAGGATTAACACCAATGATGCATTTGGCATGACATTTCATGACATGGTTTGAACGGATTAAAAATTTTACGGATACTAAGGTAGATCTCAACATATAAAAGGCATGTTTTGAAATCTCTATTAGCTCGAGACCATCCAATCAAGAACCCCAAGAGAATAAATACAACGATGACAAATTTCATCTATCTTTTTGATATGTTAGATACTTAGGTCTATAGTTTATATAATAGTATTGCTGAAGAATAAATAGGATCAAATCTTTCACAAATATTATGATATGTATTTGATTCTTAGCAAATACATAAATATTTTCCTTAAAATGTTAGTATATTGAAATGAACAAGTTGGTGCTTGTTATGATAGATATTTTGATTTTTGAGATATGAATGGATCTTTTCCTTAAAATATTAATGCTATAAAACAAACAAAACAAGGATTCTACATCTATTTATTTTTAATATATTATAAAGAGAATGTTTAGTTATTTGATTTTAAAATTATTAAACTATGGTTAAAACATTGTCTTTAACTATTCTCTCTCTCTCTCTATTTTCTCTCTCCACTTTCTCATACTTTCTCTGTTTTTTCCTCTCTCCTTATTTTTTAGTTTACATTTTAGTAACCGTCTTTAATTCCATACCTCTCCCTCTCTCATGATATTTCTCTTTCTAAGCTCTCTTTAATTTCTAAATTACATTACCAAGTCTACAACCACAAATCTGATGACGTTAAATTCTCTTAAAAGAGTTAATTTTCATTGATTGGGTTATGTAATATTTACTCTTTTGTATCTAATTGACAAATGTAGTAGTTTCATTCAATAACATTGTATATTATGATAATATTATACAATTTTATTTTATTTTTACACATGTAACATAGAATCTTTTATATCTTTCTTTTTTTGTTTTTTTTTTTTTTTTTTACAATGGGAAGGGAGATTCGAACCTGGTATCTTTCATTGAGAAACCAGAAAAGATACCATTAAGCTATAAGGCTATATATCACATGTAACACTAAAATCGTCATGTGCTAGTATAATATGGCATGAACGATGATTGAGAAGGATTAAAAATTGGGAAAAAAATAAAAATTATGCAAGTTAAGGTTTTTGGTAACTAAATGAAATCAATATAAAAAATTTCAATGGTGAAGATTTTAGTAAGAAATATTAATACTTCTTTAAAAAAATTATTACAAGATTTGCATAAATATAAAGAAGAATATTATAATAGAAAATACTTTTTATTTTTCTTTCAACTAGATATTAATAAAAAAAATAACGATGATATCATAAACAAATTTAATGAATGAGAAAGTTTGAATATAAATGTTCAAAACTTCTAAAATTATATAATGTAGTATGTGACAATGAGCTTTTTAATAAAAGCATTGAATATAACTAATATCTCATAAAGGCTTTTAGATAAATATTGTAGTGGGGTGAATCCAATTGCAGTGATCACGTACATGGAACTAAAGCAGTGACATGAAAGCATACACAAAAAATGATCAAGAGCAATAAAGTAGGGAGGAAGGACAAATAATCTTAGGAACTCAAATGCATTAGTGACAAGCTGGAAAAATTATATAGTATTA
>JAMXBD010003358.1:0-124654 GCA_024138025.1 Combretum micranthum | reverse complement strand
CTAGTGTGTGCGTGTGGTGTATGTGTTGATCGAGTAAGTTGCTATAAAGCAGCTGTACATGGATGAAACAACAGCAAGTAAAGGAAAAAAGGAGGGAAAGAAGAGAAGAAGAAGGGAAAGAAAAATCACCATGACTTATAAGGAAGCAATAGGGAATGAAAATTGAGCTGTTTGTTGTTGTTATTATGACGTAAAGGAAACAAAAAGAAAAAGAAAGAAAGAACAAAAAGAAAAAGAAAAAACAAGGAAGAGAAGAGAGAGAAGAAGTCTTACTTTGTCTTTTTATAGTTGTAGAAAAGAGAAGACAATAAGATAATGTATAATATGTTCTCTTCTCAGGTGCTACCCTTAAAATTTATTCTTATCCTACAAATCAAATGCCTTAAGTAGACTTACTAGGTGTTGATATCTCTTATTAAATTGTTATTTTATTCTTTTATTATTTTTTTCCTATAGTATTGAAGTAGAAATCAATAAAGTCTAAATAGTTTATGTTAGCACATGTTAAATTTCCAAATTTTATACACGGTAAATTTCTGTTCTACACAATCAATTTATTAGATGTGATTTATGTTCTATTATTTTAAAATTTAATTTTTTAAAAATCCTAATTTGAGTATAGAGCAGCAATTTATTATTATGATCAATTCGACAATTGAAATATTTAGGGGTTTAAAGGCTTGGCTTGATCCACTTGATTGGCAAGTCTTTGGCTTGTTCAAACCCATTTGAGCCAGTCTGGTTCTTGGTTTTGAAACCATTTTGGTACTTTTCAATCTTAATCCTTTATCTTTTTTTCCCCTTATTATATCATCCATTTTTACTAAAAATCTTTATATTTTATTTTTTTTTTTGTTTGAGAGCCCTACATTTTCATAACAACTAAAAAGGTTCCTACATGATATCTAATGAGGTTTTGCTTAATGTTTTTTTTTTTTTATTGTTTATAATTTTAAGTGGTCCTTAGACACTTTTGTCGGTCCAAGTTTTCTATGAGGAAAATACTATCATGGACATAGACATGTTGAAGGGATATTTTTTAATCATTTCAAGAACACGAAGGATTTGAGCAATGAAGTTAAAAAATGATGAACTCAATTAAGCAAGTATCAAAAGACGAAGAAGAAACATTAAAACAAAAAATAATATACATTTTAAAATTGAATGTTAGTGATAGTTAAGGACACATATCCTTATTTCCAATATTGTTTCATTACATCACCTCCACTTCTACTCTAAATTTATAGCTACCATTGCTACAATCATTATTTTACAGCATTAATAACACCTCCATCGCACTACAACATCATTGTTATTGTTGCTCTAATATAGTATAGCCACCACCCATCACTACTATTAATACCCACTAATGGACTAATGTGTCATACTATCACTGCAATAATGTTATACAAGTGATACAGAGTCCACAATGTTTGTGGAATTATAGCGTTAGCTAGTGATGGTGGTGTAAACATCTTAATGATGTTAAGATGAAGATGAAATGGAGAAATACATACTAAAATTAGATAAAATAAAATATTATAAATGGTATTACTATCAAAATCATCGCTTTGGTTTAATATTTATACATAACAAATTGCATACAATTGGACAAAAAAAAAAACTTCTTGTGTGCACTTGATGCATTCAACATGGTATATGGAACTTGTCTTGTATTATTATCCTTTAATTATACTATATTATTCTATTTATCATATATTATATTAAATATTTAAATGCTATCACAAATTCACCAATAGTTCATGGGTGAGGCAACAATTTTTAAATAATTTGGCCATGATTTATGGTCAATTTGTTATGTTAATTCTAAAAAGGGTAGAAGGAGGAAATTATAATTTAGGTTTTTGTTATACTAATGGATAAGGTGTTGAGAAATATGGTTAAGCCTTATTGGCACAAAGATTACTATATGCAATAGTGGGTGTACAAGAAGAGAATTACATGTACTTAACCAAGAGCATAAATTAGTTGATGTAACTAGAATTAGCTCATGTAACTAAGAGTAGTGGAACTAAATGAAAAATCTATAACTACTATGAAAATCAATATAAATACAAGAAGTGTCATATCCCTAGGTTTCCATAGGGGGGACAGTCCATCATACACTTATAGGAAGCAAAGGAATGACTCCCCTATCACTCCAAAGCTTCGCTTTTGTGCAAAAGTGTATCTACTCCCAATTCAACCAAGGTCACATACAATATCACCTAAACATGTATATGCAACTTACAAACCATATCATAATCATAGAGTTTACATGAACAATTTACATTTTTAAAGCTAAAGTTTACAGTGGAAGCTCTCGGTAATCCATAGCCTACCCCCAAGCTTATCAACCTTCTAGTACTAACTTGTGGAAGTCCTTTACCTAGTCTGAGCCAGAGGTACGCCTGCAACAACAAACTGTAAGGGTGTGAGTAAACCACAGCTCAATGAAGTATAATCCTCACACTATATTGTTCACGCAAAAGCAATCAAGCTATTTAATGGCCCAAACATAATGCAACAAGCACATGACAATCACATGAATGCATATATATAGTCAATCAGTAACCATATATAGAATGGATTTACACCCTCCACATTAAGGGTTAGGGAGGTTCTACTATCGTCGATTCCACGAAACCTCAACTTTCGGACTTGAACTTAAAGAAAACTCACTTGTGAGTATATATAATACATAACTCAAAATATGTATAATCCCGAAGTAAGTTTATATTCAAATAATGACACTAGTGCGACCCTAAACGATAAGCTATAACCCCAAGTACATTTTGGTTCTTCGAACATCGTGGGATAGGGCCCATAGTCCCTTAGGTTACCCATGCTAGCAGCCCATCCAAGTCATTAATGGGCGATAACGACCTCCAACCATGCAGTATGATATACTATATATGATTCATTTAATATTTATGGCTAATAATATTTTAAGCTTAGTTATGTTTGTAGCAATATAATTTCACAAACAATCACAATGCTGTTATACTAATTAATCACACATTTTGTTTAGATAAGTTATGGTATCTCAACGATGCAATTCAAACACGAAGCAGGCAAAAACATAACCCAACCCCACATGTATCTCAAGTTATTAATATAATTATAATGGACTACATTACAAGTGCAAGCAGATATAGCAATCATAGGATGTATACTTACTCTGCCATTTTGTTCAAGAGCCATAGTAATCTTCTAGTAAATTGTCGTTGGTTTCACCTGAATTCAGAGTGAAATTCCAAAGAAAAGTTCAGTCAACTATTCGAGTAACGTAATTATAGAAACTCTACATTTTCTGTAATTCTACAGCCTAAACTTTAATCGCATAGAATTTTTTCATTTCTAATTTGATTTGTGTAAATGAATAATCGATCTCACCTGATTTTTTAAGTACTTTGCAATAGTGTATTCAGTTTTTCTTAAAGATAAGTTCCTAATATCATATGACTACTTTAGATTACAAATTTATGAAGATTCTTCAAGAAAATTGGAGGATTGGTTTAAAAACTAAGGTTCCTTGTCATCTTCTTTAATCTACCTACAAGATTATGCAATATAGGGCAGAAAATCAGACTTTTGCTTTCGTTCCTTTAGCTCCTAGTTATTAACAGCAAGCGAACATCTAAGGATCTTCTTGGTGATAGAACTTAATGAAGGAAGGATATGATAATGAGTTAATGGTCTGTAATGCATGTAAACCCCTCAATTCTAGGGTGAAATTGGAGTAAACCCTAACCGTAGTCAAACCAAAACTTGAAAAGTCAACAAGAATCAAGGCATGATAATAGTTTTAACTCTGGCAATCCCGTACTCAAAACCTAAGAACAATAGAAATAAGTTTATGGTATATCATAGTTCAGAATAATATAAGATAGCTTTAAAAAATCAGGTTTGTCAAAATTCAATTCGTTTTGAACTCGAACGGAATCAGTTTTTGAAAATCGGGCCTGGACTCACGAAATGGTAAAAATACTTCGATGACACCAAAAGACTCATAATAATATGAGGACTCCAAAAATATCAGTTTCGTAATTTTTCGATATCTAAAAATATTAGATATAACATATCTATACATATTTTCTTTATTATCGATAATTTAATTGTCTAGTTTGCTATTCATTTTACAATATCTATTTTTATTACTATTCACCTATCTCTACTTTTTTGTACTACCTACTTCTTACATCCTATATATATACCTTACAATTTACTTTCCTCATAATACTTTTTACATAACTTCTCTTACACTTTATTTACTTTTCGTTACAAGAATATAAATTCAATGAAATCTCCCCCCCTCTCTCTACGATCATGCCGGCCACCTCTCTCTTCCCTCAAATTCTTTTATTTTCAATCTATTTAATTACTTCAAATTTCATTCCATATTTATCTATAAATACCCCATCTTCCTCCACTTCTTTTACACATCTCATTTTTCCTACAAAAACTCTACCAAATTCTCTCCTAAAATCCTCTCTCCAAAATTCTCTTCCCAACTCTCTCTTCTTTTAATAGTACCATCATTCACATACCACTACAATTTTTTCATTTATTCTCTAACTCACATATAACCTTAGATAAAGGTTCTTATGTACTTATCTGCATGTCATGTAACTTAACATGACCATAGTGTGTGTTTTATAAACCAATAAGATTATGGAAGCAAAAATATGTTCATGTTTTGTTCTTGTTCATTTCTAAACTCCCATTATATTATTGTTATTATGTTGTCATTGTTATGTTGTTATTACTCTAATCTAACTCCATATATATATATATATATATATTATGTATATCTATATTTCTTAGCACCCAAATTGGTAACTAACTTCTCACTAACATGCTCTTATTATTATTGTTGTTGTTATTATTATGATTTTTCTTATCTTTTCTTCTTTCTTTCTTTCTCTTCTTTTCTTTTCTTTTCTTTTCTTTTTGGGACTAATCTATTCTTAGTCCTGGGAAGCCTTGATGAAGCTAAACCTCCCAATACTTGACCTTATTTATATGTTTATTTGCTCCTTATATCTCTATCTTTCTTATATGAATTATTCTCATCCTTCATATACTTACTTAATCATATTCATGCATGATCATAATGATGTTGTCACCATAAAGATTTCTTCAAATGATAAAAAGAACTCTACAAATTTCCATTTAATGATTTTAGCACTTAAAAGAAAATTTCCTTTTAAACTTAAGATTACAACCCAACCACACCTTTTACAAAACTTAAATAGATTCATCATAAACTTTAAAAATCACTTATTAAGTAAGCTTCTACAAAACTTAATATTTATTATTATTATTCTCTTTTTAAAGTCAAAATGGAATTTTTGCTAAGTTCTAATGTTGATAATTCTTTGTTATGAAAGCTTTTTTTTTTTTTTTTTTATAAACTTATCTAAAGGGGTTTTACCACCACTTGATAAATATTAAGAATAATATAAGTTTTTCAAAATCAAGGTAAAATCAACTTACTAATTTAGAAACCAACTTAGAGGAATAAAATTTGCCAACAACCTAAGAAAGTAAAGTTATAAAATGGTAAATTTATTTTCTAAGAAGTAGAAGAACATAATTATAATTAGAGAACATATATTTAATACAACTCAAAACATTAGATACTACCAACAACTTAAGAAAATTTTGAAAATCTTATTTTTCAATCACTAGTAATAAAATTGGTAGATAACCTAAAAGGCCAAATTTTTGGAAAATTGATTCATCGTTGAAAAGTTAGGAAATAAAAATGTAAAAGGAAAACCCTTATTTATAAAAAAAAACCCAAGAATTTATAGCTTTCTTTCCAACTACTTAAAGATAAATTTGTCAAAGTTTAATTTTTCAAACTCCTAAGACAAGTTGTTTTATGAAAAATAATTATTGAGATAACACCAATAAAATCATGCATAAAATATGAGTCCATTTATGCATCAATAATATTTTTCAACCATATAAATATCTATATGTTTGTTTAAAGATTTTTGGATGAAGAAAAGTTAGAAAATTGTATTTTGAGGGCTGAGAAATTCTTGGCGATTTTGTACCAAACCATTTTGGGACCCAAACAACTTTTTAAAAAAAAATAACCTTAGAAATAGATAGATCTTTTTGAATATGTAGAAAGACATATTATATGTGAAATTTTGAATTCAAATGAGCAAGTTATGGTGATAATAATTTGGAATTTTAGCAATCCGAATTTTACCTTAAATTTCAAAATAAAATTAGAAAGTTTAAGTAAGTTTCCATGAAATACTCATCCCGAATATTTATTTTTCTATATGACGAGGAAGGAGAAGTCCTGTATCCTGAAGATTACTTTGATTAGGAGATTTTCCACATTATAGCCGAGTGAGTTTACTTCCTTAAATTTTCGTACTTATGCTTGTGCTTGTAGTGTTAAAAGTACTAGATATAGGATAAGATGAAAATGGAAAGTGCATGTGCCTTATAACATTGGTTGAAATTATGTTAAGAATATCAAAGCTTGAATTGTTGTTGATTAAAAGTTTGAGATATATTGCTATGTTGATGTATCTATAAATTCTATTATCGCCTCTAAGCTATTTTAATTACATGAAAGAATTTTAATAAATGGATTCATACAAATCACATAATGAGTCACATTGCATTCACTATTATACACTTGGTGGAACAAAGAGGTATAATAGTGTTAGGTGGTATAATCAGTAGTATCTACATGTTGGCAAGTAGTAGTCGGTATAATCTACATGTTTTGTGCTGGCGAATAGTAGTTGGTATGATCTATAAAAGTTTTATTTAAAAAAGTGTTGATCATCATTGGCCGGCATACCTAACCCCAAATTAAGGGCGTAATTCATTCAATATATGGTTCTCGGAAAACCATATATCTTGCGTGCTCACATATAGAGTTTTATGTATGTAAGACTTAAGTTGTATTAAAGATCCTTGGATCTGATTGAGAGAATGTCCCTAAGTTTATGTAAAGACCTTATTATGATTAATCTGGTGGACATGTGTTTATTAGTTCTTATATGTTTTATATTACTGCTTAAACCACATATTCCACCAGTATCTCCTATTGATGTATTAGACACCTTACATATAATATCGAGACTTTCGTATGACTAAAGTAGTCATTCTTAAGTCTTAATATTGTATATGACAGATTATTATGTTTATGGTACTTTTTGGGACGTCAGAATGCATTAATATGTTTGATCAAGGTGCACAAAGTGGAAATGTTCGAATGTTGTTTAACGGAAGTGAAGTTACTATTCGTATTGATCATACATACTTATATATATATATATATATATATATATATATATTCCTAACTACTTAAGACATGAAGCGGCTAGTGGGCTTGAAGTTGCTCCTACTTAAAGTTCCAAGGATCACGTGGTTCCTTGTGGAGCAGAGCATGAGGAAGTTAGGGAAACGAGAGAATTCAAAGATCTTTGTGTGAAATTCTTAGATAATTCGACGAGTATATGCTGTGATTTATCCCTACGTTGACACCTATCAGCTGCTGGAGATTCCTTAATTATACTCGTGTTGTCGATGTTGGGGAGGGTCAAGTCCGATCAGGGAATATTAAGGAAATTTGTTTGCAAAAAAGAGCATCTTGTTTGTTATCTCGAAGCTTACTATTGACAGTAGAATAGAGCTCCAGCTGTCCTCATGGGGAATTCTTCAAGAAATTTGTTTGTGGCAGGGCATTTAGAATCTCAAAGTAACTTGATTTGTCGGTTGTTCCTAGCCAAGGTTGCTGCTACTCATCCATGGACTAGCGGACATTTGTGATCGTTTCCCTTGATCAGCAGCAATGTTGACTATAATACCTCAAATTTTAGCTTAACTAGAATTAATTTGTTTTAATTAATTAGTGTAACATGTGAATGATTTATTATTTATTTAGTTGAATTTGAGTTTACTTTAGAATTTGAATTTTGATAACTTTAATCAAATTAAGTAATTTAAGCAATAGAGTATAATTAGGTCAATAAATATAAACAATTCATAAATGAATTTCTTGAACTTGAGATTACAAATATTCTTTTTCCATTTATCCAATTATCCCCATTGCCTATTTTATGAAACAAATTCTTCAATTTGAAATCTTATTTCTCATTTCAAAAACTTGTCATATTCTTTAATTACCTTTGTTAATGAACCAAAGTTTCTCATCGTCTTAATAAATTTTCATCTTGAATCCTTTCTTTCCAATTTCAATGATATCTCAGTTTCTAAAGCTCAATTTCCTAAAGTTTATAAAAGACTCTATTTAGTTATTTGAAACAATAACTTATTTTCTTCATACCTATAAATTTTGGAAATCAATTTCTTGTTTAAAAGTATTAGTTTTATGTTCTAAATTTCCAAACCTCAACTAAATAATTAATTTGATTTAGATAACCTCATATCAATTAAAGTAAACTTATAATATGTTTAGATGAATTGATATAAATTAGTTAATAGATTTAAATTGAAGATTAAGACTTTAAATATTCTTTTAAACTATATAATTTCACAATAATGTTTTTCAATGAACCAAATCATGCAATCTTTTTCAACTATGTATTTAGACTTCTTTTAGCCCCAATATTATTTCTCTAAACATCTAAATATGTGATTTAAGTATTTTGTAAAGTTCCAAGCCTTTGAGCTTTATTCTAAATCCTATTTCCTAGATCCCCAAAAAATTTGAATTCGTTTGCTTATTGAAAAATATCAATTTTAATTCCAAACTCAAACTAAACATCAAATTTTTACGAAGTTAAGTTCCAAAACTAGATTTTTATTGCTAGCTAATGATTTTTATGTTATAAATCCTAAAATTATGTTCTAATTATTTTTTATATTTGAGAAAATATCTAACAAGTTTAAATATCAATCCTTTACTTACAAAAATCTTTTAATCCTTATCATATCTATTTATTTTTGCCTTATTCTTTTGTTGACTTTGGGGTTGCTCTATTCTTTTCTTTCTCTTCTCTCTCTCCCACTAGTTCTTCTTCTTTCCTTCTTCTTCCTCTCTTTATTTTCTTTCATTCTCAAATTCCTTTTCAAAATCCCAAGTTCAAGAGAAAATTAAAAGAGAAATGGAGGGTGAAACAAGATAGAAGACATAGATCATACTTTGAGTGGCTATAAAGGCTAATAAGTAATGGTGGTGATGGAGTTTTGATGCTTGAGTTTTTCTTAAAACATGTAAGTTCTTCTTTTCCTTTGTTTGATGATTAGTTGTTCATGTAGATAATGAATTAGAGTTACGATGAAGTTGAGTTTGTGATAAAATTAGAGAAGGATGAAGATTTGAGCATGAAAGTTGAAAACCTAAGTAGTTCATGTATATATGAAGTTAGGTTTTGATGATGAAGTTGAATATGTTTGATGAAGTGAAGTGGGATTTGAAGTGTTAAAAGTTGTGATTATATGTTGTATGTTACTTTTATGATGTTGTAATTGATATTAGAAGTGTAAAAGTTATGAAACAGATGTAAAGGAATTCGTGAAAAGGGATACACAAGTTATATAGGAGGACTCATGACTGATCAAAAGCACGGAACGAGATGTTCCAGTTGTACACGACCCCCTACACGGGTCGTGTACATATACACTACCCCCTACACGAGTCATGTATATTCCTTACAGCAATTTTTTGTAAATTGATCATAACTTTTTCATCTGAACTCAGATTTACATTATTCAAAGGCTACATAAAGCTTAAAAAGAGATCTACAACTTTCATATTTTAAGTTTTTGCAAATTTTAAAAGTATCAAGGGCTAAATTTTGATTAATTCCAGCTGCTACATTTTTCAAACAAAGCTCAAAACTTATGTTTGCCTGTTAAATGTGTGTATTTAAGTATAAATAAACTTAGCTAATAAACCTAGGTCCAACTTGACCAAATAGACTTTAGGAAATTAAAATAAACTAGAATAACTAAGTCTAACCAACGTAGCTAAACTAAGTTAATCTCAATTGAACTTGTAAATGACCTAGATGTAATTATAGTATATTAGTTCTTAGATATTAAAAGAAATGACTTGTCTCAAATATGTGTTTCTAGAAAATGAGTTAGATGAGCATGAATATGATGCTTTATGTTATTGAATTTGTTTTAGTAGTAATGCATATGTTTATAGGAAGTACTAAGCATGTGAGTACGAAGTGTCCTATTGTTGAATGTGTTTTGATAAATATATGTATGTTTGCATATAGCCTTAAACATAAGTGTTAATGTTTGTATTATGTAAAATGTAGACTAATAAATAATAAATAAGGTTAAGCTAATGAAATAGATTTAATTACAATTCAAGTTAATAGGCCTAATGAATACTAAGTAAAGAAATTAAGTATAGATTAATATAGAATATGAAGTTGTGAGTGATTATTATCTTATTTCATAGGAGAAATAAACATGAATCAATATTTGAATTTACTAGAAGATTTTTATTCCTTAGCTCGATATCGGTGAGTGGCTTTGATCTTATTGCATTGATTGTGGGTGTAATATAGTAGAACAAAACTAAATTATAACAATAATTGATTGTGTATGGGGATGGGTACAATGCATGTTATATAGTGATTGAATGATTGAAAAAATTTAATAATAAAAGCTAAAGTTGCTTGAATTGTATTAACTAAGGATTCTGTTATGTGGATTGTTGAGAAAATTTTTTATTGCTAAATAATATGGCATAAACTTTATCCGACAATTAAATAAACCAAACATGCATTGCACCATAGTATACCTTGCATTAGCATGGTATTCATGTCACGTATTAATATTTCGATTCTATAGTAGTGCCTTTGAGAATCTAGTGAATCTGGCTAGGACTGTTATAGGGTTTTTGGCTTCATGAAAACTAAGCAGGCACCGAAGGATGTCACCCATATTCGATTTAGTTTTAGTGATTAATACTTAAGGAAATTTTTTGGTTCTAAGGGAAATAAAAGGTATATTGGCAGTAAAAACGTTTTGATCCATGCACAAAATCAGTTCAAGGTGAAGTCCTCACTCCTTAATTTTTCTAAGAAGAAGTAAAGGCTATGTTTGATAAAAAGAGTTTCAAATAAAATCCTTCCTCCTTAGCTATATCTAAGGAGAAGTTAGATTATTTTTCAATAAAATGTATTTCAAATTGAAATCCTCCCTCCTTAGTTATATCTAAAGGGCAGTTAGAGGTTATATTTGTTATATGAAATGATTTTGTGCTCAGATAGCTATGAGCTGGATACTCTAAAATGCAAAAGCACCCCTTTCCTTAGCTCACAGTTCTACTAGATGAGAATGACTTGAGTCAGTCCTTTATACCTAAGAGAGGGGTAAATCCCCATTGGTTTAGATTCCGGTCATCCAAACTGCATTTCCATATGAATGAGTGTAGCATTATATATGTTTGATAATCAAACTTGTTTATATTGCTTGAATGTCTAAGATCTAGTTACTCACTGAGCTAGCTGAGCTCACACTCCTCTAAATGTTTGATTTCAGATCTAAAGGAATATGAAGAACAATTATGGGATGGAGAGAGTTGAAGTTATTCGTAAGGAAGTTTTGAGAATTGGAGTTTTTATTAAACTTATGATAATAGTTAGGATTTAATTTAAGTTCTTTGTAATGTAGTTCTTGTTTGTATCTTATTTTATCTAGTTTTTCTTATTCTTAAACAACCTAAGATCATGTACAATTTCCACGCCATGGAATATTCTATAAGTTTGATGCTCATGTGTCTTTTTGAAGTCTTAGATAGTTAAATATCAACATCTATGATTTCACATTGATACATGACTTATCATACTTCTAGGGTACCTTGGGTGTGACGTTGACAGGTAGTAGGACGATTTGACGGGGGTGAACTGGTTAAGTGCTCCGGAGTTGACAGCTAGTGTCGTTGTGGTGCATCTTCTTCTTTATTGAACCAAACAAAGGAAATGGTAGTGGATGTTCGAAATTCCATAGGGGAATCTGTATTGGTGATGTTGACATATGATTCTTTGCTAATTTCTATGTTGATGGACAGTTGTGGGTTGATCAATGGTAAAGTATATCAGGAAGTCCTTCGAGATTGCCTCTATCACACTTTTCGTGTTCCAAGCATCTCCTCCACCGCTTAGTTTGGCGTCTGCTCACTCCATTGTCGCTCTGTCGAGCATTCATGATAGCTCCTCTGCTCATATGGTGGAGCGTTCCAAACAACCCACTGCTAGCTCCAGCAATGGCACACACTCAAGCATACATACTTGTTTACGCACACTCACAAGCACACACCCACACCCCTCACGCACACTCACACACAAGAGCACACACACATTCATGCACGCCCACACACAAGAGTACACACTCATGCACACTTACCCAAGCGCACACACACACATTCAACCATGCAAGGCAGCCCATCATGCTGCTACTACCACTTTTCCAAACAGCCATGGGATGCCTACAAGTGGATTCATAGGCGGTTGATTTTATGTTCGAAAATTCCCACTTGCTAATTTATGTAAAACTCTAGCACTGTGTTGTCACAATAGGGAAAAGTACTTGAGCTAGATTATACATGTGGAATGTGGAGGAACCCACTTGTTACTAGGCAATATTGATGAGAGAGGAAGAAATAGATTGAATTAGTTATCCAAAGTTAGTTAAATTTACAGTATTACTTTTTTCATACAGTATTTAATTTTTAACTACTACCTTATGAAGCTAAGGATATTATCAACTTAATTCTGAATCTTCTCAGTTAATTAGAGTTTTTAACTAAGTTAATTTGGTAAACTACTATTCAAAAATTTGGGGGTTTATAAGAAGAAATAAAACTAGTTCATATCAATAGTGTCCTCTATTGTTTACAAATATTAGCTCAATTGAATAAGAGTAACATGGTTGAGAATATTGTTAACAATACACTGCAATTCAATAAGTATTTGGTAGATTTTCCCAAATGTTATTCAAGATACTACCATCATTACCTCCATTGCCATCATGGCTCCATTGAAATCTATGCAACATAGAATTAATCTACAACAAAGTGCACCATTAGTTAATATTCATCCTCGCAAATATGCCCATTTTCATAAGAATGAAATTGAAAAACAAGTGAAGAATATGTAGGAATAAGAGTCATTAGCCTAGTACCTATTGAGCTAAAGGATTCAAGTTAAATTTTAATGAGACAATACATTACATGATTACTCATTATTGGGGGATAATGGCATGAGGAGTGTATGTACTTTTATTTTTGGCAATTTAGTGCATGATGTTTAAATTTTAGTAAAAAATTGCCTGTTGTTTTAAAGTACTAGCATTTCAGTGTCTAAATTGCCAAAAAGAGAAAGTACATTGTTTTAAAGTACGGAGACACTACAATACTAGTACTTTAAAAAAAAAAACAAGCAGTTTTTTGCCAAAATTTAAATATTAGGCACTAAACTATCAAAAAGTGCAACTACATGCATTTCTCTGCCATTATCCCATTTAGTTGAGTTAAGTTACGCTTAATTGATAATATGCGTTTGTGATATTTTGAGTTTATGATTGTGCATTTTATGTGTTATATTTGTGTTTGGTGATAAAGTTGCAGAACCTAATTGTACTATCGTTAGTGTCTAGACCCCAAACATGTCTCAAAGCATGGCATCTAAATATTAGGATGATAAAAGGACTAATCATCTGAACTAATTAGTGTACGAACACCATACAATAAGGGCTGACATCTGGATGCTAAGCATCTTGACATGGTTAGAAAGTTTTTTTATCATAGTAAAGTAAGATAGCATCTTAACACCAGTGTAGGGTTTCCAAATATTAGCATGGTCATAAGTTTTTGTGCTTATTTAGCATATGAATGCTAGTTAATGGAAATTAAATGTAAGGGCAACATTAGGGAAAAAATGTCCAACGACCAAATCTTTTGGAGAGCCTATCAATATGAAGTCTTGGCAATGAAAAGGTGGTGGTTAAGCTTATTGAGTGTCAATTAATCTCCTTGTATCAATTCTCTCATTAATTTGCTTTTGTACTTAATTTGCAATTTCGTCTTGTAAAGAGAGAGAGCATGGTGCCTTTGAGGGATTAGTTTATAACTTGTTATATACTCAAGTGTTTTTCCAGTGTGAATTAGTGAGTGATTGAGTGTCTAGTGAGACAATGGATTTTTTTATTATGAGTGCTTGTGGTATAGCTCCATTAGAGCAATATGTGGTAATAAATAAAGTGATTGAAGTCCTTCATTGGAAGGCATTTGTGGACCTCTAGGACTAAGGGATTGACTAAACTCTATGTTAAACCAAAGTTGATCTCTATCCCTCTCTTTTTTACTTTATTGCAATTTATTTATTGTTGTTGTTTATTTGATGAATTGCAATATGTAGACATTGGTTTTCAAAAGTAGATAAATTAGTACTAAAACTTATTCACACTCCTTCTTGAGTTCTAGCATAGGTGTAAATCTATAGGGCTCTTAATCAAGCTACGATAAGGGATGATTTCAAATTCTATGATGAATTACATGGTGGCTTGGTTTCTCTAAAGTTGATTTGCAATCTAATTGTCACCACACAAGGATGTATAAAGATGATGTGAAGAAAATTGCTTTTAGAATTCATGATAGACATTGTTAAATTCTAGTAACACCATTTGGGTGATCTACTACTCCAAAAACTTATGAGATGACTACAAATAATGTTTTTCAACAATACCTAAGAAATTTGTCATTTAAGTTTTTGATGATATTCTAGCTTAAAGTTGAAAATATGCAAGATTATTTAGAGCATTTTTCTATAGTGTTAGAAATTGTGTTGACGAACACTTGAAAGAAAATGAATGATCATTCGGGTATCTACAATTGACTATTTGGATCATAGTGTATATACGAAGGACGTCTCCTAATCCTTTGAACGTCACAGCTATAAGAAATTGGTCACTACCATAATATGTCAAACGATTACAAGCGCTTTTGGTATTAAGGATACTTATCAAAGGCTATGCATTTCTTGCTTTTACACTTCACAATTTAGGAAAAGGTAAAATCAAACTTGATGTAATTGGTTCGGAGATTGGTATTCACACAAGAGTATATTGTTTTTTTTTTTTTTTTTCCCCAAGAGAATATATTGGTTTTGACTTTTAATTTTGATGTTTAAAATAAATAATAAATCCTTATTTTCTTACCATGACTAATCTCAAAGTTGAAGGAGACTTGCCCTTTGTAATTTCCGTTTCATGCAATGAACATTTCCTTAGCCAATCATCCTATAATCAGGAAGAAACGAAAGGTAGAATGCTTAATCCCCTAAAGCTAAATTAGCGAAAAAGGAAAAAGATGCTATTTACTCTTTTGTGGTCCACTGTTTTTGAAAATTTTCCAGCTTCAAAATACTTAAAGGAAAATAACCCATTTTCATGTATTTAACTAATCTAATGACATTAAGCATACATTACACATTGAACGAAAAAGAAAAAAAGTTGCTATTTAGTGGAGTTTGTTTTTGAAAAAATATATCCAATGCGAAAATTAATTTTCTGTCAATATTTTTAGGAAAAATTTCCCATATTTATCTATTTAGGAAATAACCTATTTTTATTTCATGTTTGTCAAAAAATAAAAATAAAATAGAAAAGATGCGATTTAGTGTGTGCGATTGCTTTTGATAGTTTTCTTTTGCGGAGAAGATGATATTCTTTAAAATACTGTCGGGAAAATAACCCGTTTCAATATATTTAACTAATCTAATGAAATAAAGTGAAAAAAATTCTTTTTTTTTTGGCCAAAAGTGAAAAAAATTCTTACTCCATGAGTTATTGAAACTATTATATGGACATGACATGGCATTACGCTTTTCTTTTGACAAATAGAATGGCATTGACACTACCATTTTTGTATCATACAAATAAACATGTGTCTGCCGATGCAGAATTATTATGTTAGGGGCCAACCCATTTTTTTTAGTTACTTTTTTTTTATAATTGTAATACATGTTTTGAGATATTCATTTATTATAGATCCAACCAAGTAAAGCATAAAAATACTATGAGCAATATTTGTAGAAATTACTGATGATATAAAAAGATAATTTTTTTATGACCGTTGGGATCCTCACTAAAATATAATGTACATAAAAAAAATTATATTTAATTTATGTAACATTTCATGATAACGCCAATAACTTTGTAACTTAATAGCATTTGGTCCTAATCTTCATTTTTAAAGTACATAGTCCGATTCTCCTCGTTTTGTAATGACTTTAGTGGCCATATTATTGTAGCCATAGAAAAAAAAAACATTTCATGATAATTATCAGTATTGATAACATTTTTTTAAAATATAAAATTAAAATACAGTAAGCAATATCATAAAATATTGTGCATAAGTAATAAATGCTCAGCAAAGGACTTCTATATATATATGTATATATGTATATAAATTAATCTCCTCACAAGCTATTTTGAGAAAATTCTTTAAATATGTGTATATACGGAACATTTTATGATTATTAACTTAGAAAACCATATTATTTAGAATAAATAAACTAATAATTTACCAAATTATTAACTAATAAAACACTACATAAAATTTTAGAACAACCATTTAAAGAGCTTTAAATCTAATTTATGGAATTTAGAATAACTATTTAAAATGTTTTCTAAAAAGACTCGTGATTATGAAAATTGCTAAGGAAAATCCACAAAGAGAAAATTATTTTAGTGTGTCTTTTTGTTTCCTGTTTTGAACTTGTGTGCATTGTAAAACATAATAAACAATTCAACTCAAACAAAAGAACATGGTAAAAATTTAAAAAAAATAATAAGCTAAACAGAATGGCTAAAGTTAAAAGGAGAGAACGACGAGAATTGATCTTATTACCTGTAGGACAAAATACGACTCCCTCAGCCGTTGCGCCAGTATGTGTCTTGTAGCTCTGTGGTTGTACAATAATATGTCTTCTTGTGTATACAATTCCCGAGGGCTGTGGACCCCACTAAATCCGTCCCTGGCCTTTGATGTATGGAAACACGTAAATAAATACGAGAAACGATAAATATCGAACGATATGTGAAGTTTAATAAAATATGTAAATAGATACTTAATATTTTAAATTTATTAATTTAATATTTAAAAAATAATTTTATGTATGTTATGAGTATTTTTATTAAATTAACTAATATAATCAACTTATGTTGTATTTTCAATCAATATTGTGTATGTTAACAGTATTTCTATTATATTGGTTAAATATGCTACGTTAGTTAGTTAATTCGATAAATATACTATTATCATGTATGAAAAGTTTTTTCAAGTACTAAATCGATCAATTTAAAAGTTTAAATACTTAATTATATATTTTGTTAAAATTTCTATAGCAATTGCGATATTAACCTTATAAAAAATTTCATATGAGGTACTTCAATTTTGGTTGTTTTTTCGATTAATTACTTAAATTTTGTCAATTTTAGTACTCATTGAACATTTTAAGGTCAGCAGTATTGCATTTATTAACTCCATGTAAAACTATATGCCCTATTAACTTAGCTAATTATGGATTAACATGTGTCATAAATAATTGTTTTAATGGATATATTTTAGTTAGATACATGTCACTAGTGCAAATGATACCCAGACAGAGTGCTCAAAAGTGGTAGTTTATAATAGTCAAATAATCACATATTCTAAATAGAATATTTTTATCAAAATAATTGTTTGGGTATTTGACGATTCATAATTGGTAGAAAAGTCAATCAAACAAAGAGTTCGATGCAAAGTTAAACCAAGTATTGTTGATTCTGATTGAATTACATTCTTATTCTACCATTTCAAAAAAATACGAATTACTAGAAATATTAAATAGTTATTAATTATTTAAACCTAGAAATAATAATTCAATACTAGAATGATTATTTACTAAAACACCCTCATTTGAATCAACAAATAAAAAGTCTTATTATAATTATATTTTATTATTCAATAATAACTATTCAATTGGATCATTATTTGCTGAGAGAAGTGAACCAATGTAAATGACCTTGGATGGACCAATTAAGCATTTAAAAACACAAGTAGTTACTTAAAAATCTGTAAAAATTTGGTACCACAAGCAACATTAGTCAGCGGTATCCGAGCAAATGGTACAAATATGATACCATTGATGAAAATAAAAAAGGGGGGCCACGATACACTATTGGCATTGGTGAAAAATTTTAAAGCGTATTTATATATCTATTTTTATATATCATTTCACTGTTATATGTTTATAAATAATAAAATAGTCGCTAACTAACTAGAAATATAGAATTAATATAAAGGGATAATTGTATATATACCCAAAAAGTATTGTTAGAATAGTGGTAGAACCTTAAATCCAAAGAGCTGACTTTACCTCGCAAAACTTTTAAAAATGTGCAAATATATGTAAATTCCTAGTAAAATTCTAAAATCATTGCTAAAAAAAATATTACAAACAACAATGACTTATGGCGTTTGCATATGCTTTTAAACTATGGTATGTATTTACTATTTTCCTTTACAAAAATCATGATGCATTGATGAATATGTACTTGCAATGCCTATGTACAAAATTAAGAAAACTTTAAATCATGCAATTTAATAATGAAATATTTGGAAAAAAAATCAAATAACTTAAAAATTTGTGTATTTTTTACCATACTATTTTTTTATTATAAAAAATCTATATCAAATCCATTTTGCATATTTTCATCGTAATTTTATACTTTAGTTATGTGTATAATTTTACTTTTTTAATAAAAAAAAAAGCACGGAATTTGAAAACACAAGCATAATTGTTTGTGATTCTTTATAAGTGCAAAATTACAACAAAAAAACCGAAGCCTACTAACCAGTTTCCAAGCTTATACACTAGAAGAGTAGCTTCGATAAAATAAAAAAGAGCCCAAGCCCAATTGCTTTGAAGTTCAAGTCCCAGGACAGGAGATTCAATAGCTTTTTCTTTTTTTTTTTTTTTTCGGCGAAGGATTCAATAGCACTTGAATACCACTTTTCACAACAATTAGTAAATGAGACTTGGCCAGACCAACCTTTAAAAATCAATAAAACGCATGAAGAAATTTGCCGATGAAATAAGGCAGTTGGAGTTTCAGGTGGAGGATCAAGTTTGGTTATGATTAAACCTCATCAAATGTACTAAGGGGCAGAGTTATGAAGGGCCCTCCCGAGTGTTGAAATGGGCAGGAGAGTTTTGTATAAACTTAGAATACCACAAATACTTAAGTTTCATCCAACTTTCCATGCGATATACATGCACATAGATTAATGCTTTATTAAATAAGTATGATATTGGTGAATAATAATTGAAAATAACAAAAAAATAGGGTATATATTATTTAACTAATAGATTTATAACACATAGTTTATGTATATATACCTTTTAGATATTTGTTATATACATTATATGATTTATGTAAATTGTTGTAGAGTATGTTAGTTATATCCATATCAATATAATATATAATAGTAAAATTCCTATTTCATATACATTAAATATGTTATATATACGTAACACATATATAACATATTTAATTTATATAACATATATATTCTATATTTATTATATAGTTTCATATATATATATATAGATATGCTATATACATGCGCATATTATGATATATATCTTCATGATATATCTTATATATAATTTATGGGTAAATTACACTAGAACGTCCTAACGTTTGGGGTTAAGTTCATTTTGGGTCCCAACGTTTGAAGAAGTGGGTCAATTTGGGTCCCCAATGACACGTGTCAACAGAAGAAGAGTCTTCTAAGTTTTGATTAAATATTCTCTCATGTTGACGCGTGTTCTTGGAGATCCAAATTGACCCACTTCTTCAAACTTTAGGACCTAAAATGAACTTTTCAAAATATTGGGACCCAAAATGAACTTATCCTCGAACGTTAGGACCTTGTAATATAATTCACCCTATAATTTATAGTTTATATACACTCTTTAAGTAATACATATACACAAATATAATCTTTATAGGCCATAGATGATATATTTTGTTGGTCTTAATAATGTCACCAAGAAGGGGGGTTGAATTGGTTACTTGAAAAATTTAGAACTTTTTTATCAAAACCGAAACGCCCATTGACTACTTAGATAATTTTGGCGAGAAAATAATATATGCAATATAAACACTTAAAACAAACAACAGTATATGCGCAATATTAGAAAGGAGTAAGGGAAGAAAAGCAAAGAAGATGATTTAAAGTGGTTTGACCTTGTGCCTACGTCCATTATTCCAGCTTCAAGTTGGGGACACTATAATCTATACGGGTATATTCTACTAATCCAATCAAATAAATTGATTACAAAATAGTACAATTCAACTCAACTCAGCCTCCTTAGCTTAGCATCAAGATATCATTGACTATAGAGCTTTTACTTGTAATACAACTCTAGTGAAGGACACTCCATGGTTCCTCCTTAATACAAGCAAAAAGCAAGATTTGAAGTGGTTGCAACAAGTTATAGATGTACAAGTTCAACACAAAGTGATCTCAATAATTTTAGTATCGTGTTCTCTATTTCATGTATCCCTCTCTTGTATTTTGTCTTTTGAAAAAGTCTGAATTTGTAAACTTCAAAAAGATCTTCAAGGGTTTGTAACTTCCATGCTTTTAAATGTCTTGAATTCAAAAAGAATAGCCATCTGAAGTCAATTTCATAAATCAAATTTGAATTGTGTAACTTCCCATTTATGATTGTCTGTTGCTTATTGAATTTCTTCAAAATTTGAAATACTCTCATTGAATGTTCCAAAACATATAATGATTGTTTTCATATCTTCAAATATTCAGAAGTCATCATGTTGTAGAAGCTTATAATAAATTTGATCTTCATAAAGTCTTCATGTAAACCGAACTTAAAAAACTTGATGGTTTGACTTGAATTCCCTTGGATTATATTCCTATTTAATGGAGCATATAAATGCATTACTCAAGTGTATCCATCTCTTGGAGATAGGCCTTGAAAACTTGTTTCATGATGATTTGTGTTGCATTTTGATCCAACTAAGATGAGTTCGTGTCTTATTATTGATAAACTGATACCTTCTGGAATTCCCTCTAGGTAGAAATAAACTTGTTCTATTCTTTTAGTATAGTCTTTGGAGTTCCTTCTGATTGATTTCTTCCTTTAACTTTCTTAATGTCAAAACATTCCAAATAAGCTCTTGGGTAATATGATGCTTATTATTTCTTAAAGTTTTACTGCACACTTGATAAATTCATTAGTAATTTTAATTTTTTTTTATCATCAAAAAACTTTATAGAGAACAAGATTTGAAATATAAAGAATATTGGAGAATATTTTGTTTTCTTATTTTATTATCTCATAATTCTCTCCCTCTTTTCGTTACTAGCAAAGTGCCAATTTGAAAAAGAATAAGATATGGCCAAAAATGAATTTCATTAATCTGAAAGACAAGCAAACTTTTCAAGTACTTATAAGAGTCTAAATATTAATATTTTTGTGCATAAATTTTAGAATAGCAGAATTTATACAAGTAAAAATAAATAATGCAGAATTTTATAGAAATTGCAGGATCTATACAAAAATTGTAGATTTTACATAGGAAGTTGCAAAAGATGCAAAAAATTGTAGAATATTGAAGATAAGTGTAGGATTTTGCTCTTTTGACACACAAAAAACAAAAATCGCATAATATGTTAAATTCAACACTTTTATTTTATTTACTTATTTTTGTTTCACACATCTTCCCCCTTTTTTATTTCAAAAAGATAATTTTCTTTAAGATAAATAGTTTAAAAAAATCATATTCATTTACTTTTGTCTGCTCCCCCTTTATAAATTTCTTTTAGAAATCACGCTCCTCTTTAATATGATACCAACTAATTTTGTATTAACCAAATAGTATATTTCAACTGAATTTGTTTATGATCATAAAGAGAAAATGAGAAACATATTTGATGGAGTTAAAACATTAATACTAAACAATTAGCTGTTCCTTTTATTCATGAGAGTCACATTCATTTTTTTACCATTTGAGGCATTCACTTATTAAGTTTACACCCATGTGTACTTTGCCTTAAGTACTTGAAATCACTAACAAAAAAATTATATATTTTTACGAACCTAGACTAGCTTGGGTTTTTTAAAAGATAAGCTTATCTTATAATTTTGATTAGTTTGATGATTATCAAGCTTGTTTTTATTATAGTACAATATTTTTCTATATGTCCTAATTTGTTACAAAAAAAAAACAATAATATCGAGGATTAACATCATACCTATTGTTTACCTTTTTGTACCCGTTTGCCCTTGGATATCTTAGCTAATACCAAGCAATGTTGGTCCTATAGTACCCTCTAGATGGATATTTCTTTCCAAAATACCTTCTGTTGTATCTTTTGAGATAACTTACAGATTTCACATCTTTATTTGTTGCAGATTCATTATTAACTATTTATTTTCCTTTATAAACACACTTTTCTTATTTGTATTAGAAGTAGATCCATGTTCATAACCTAAGCCATGTTTTTCATTATTTAATCTTTGTGAAGATATCAATATATTCAACTTTTTATCAATTTCACTGAATTTGTTAAATTGATTCTTTATTGAACTAGATAGATCATCTATTCTTAAATAGCCATGAATTCCTTAATTTGCATATTAATGTGTCACTAACATGATATATATATATATATATGTATATGTGTGCTTGATTAATATAATTAGTGAATGTATTAGACATGTGTTATTTTGTATGTGTATAGTATTATGAAATTAATATTATTGTTTGATATGTATAAATGTGATACGACCCAAGCATCAAGGAGAAACCGTAGGAGACCAGGATGGCTCAAAGATTACAAATAAGTAGATTGAATAATCAGTTCATATAGATCTACTTGTAATAAACAGAATTGTTTGGTTCGTTACATAGCATGATAGTAGTTACATAACAGAAATAATAAGAATATGTAGATCAGTGGCCAGAATACTACAGCTGGAAAAGCATAAACATGTATAAATACAAAGTATAATGAAAGGAAAAGGGATATCGTTACTTCCCAAAGATAGACAGAGTGTCTAAGGAGTTCTCTTGGTGACTCGAACTACCAAGACTTCATCTTCCATCATTCAACCTGCACATACAAGATCTGTTGGGTTAGGGTTTATACACGAGAGCAAGAGAGGAAAATACGAGAGAAACTAAGAACACAGTGTTAGGTTAGAGAGAGAAGCTTATCTGAGAGTGAGGCGTGTGAGATACTCAGAGTTAGGGTTCGGGAATTATCTGAGGTATTGGTGGACCGGGCCTTGTATCCTTGGGCCTTATCATTTGGTGCTCTCACATCGATTCTTCAACCTCCATTGTTATGGCTCCAGAAACACACAATTCTACTCAACAAAATTCTGATTTTGTTACACAAACTTTGCTTTCAATTCAGGAAAGTATAGGTTTGCTTACCTCACGTATGGACAAATTGGAAGTCGGTCTTAATGTTGATGCTACTATTTCAAGGAATCAGAATCAGAATGATTCATCATCTTCCAAATAGGGATCTGCGTTCTCTGAGTCTTTACTCAAGGGAATCAAGTTAGAAATCCCTAAGTTCACAGGGACAGATGTTTTGGGGTGGCTATTTCAGGTCGAGCAATTCTTTGAATTTCATGAAGTGCAAGAGGAACAACGTATCACTATTTGTTCTTTTGCACTGGAAGGGGAGGCTCGTGAGTGGTACAAATGGATGTTTCGAAACAAACAGTTGAGTTCATGGAAGAAATTTACAGACGCATTAACTTACCGATTTGGCCCATCGCCTTATGAGGATGTTCATGGCTTATTATCCAAATTGATACAGACTACCACTGTCGCATTGTATCAATCACAATTTGAAGCTCTTGTCAATCGCACCGAAGGATTATCAGATGCTTTCATTCTCAGTTGTTTCATTTCTGGATTGAAACCTGCTATCAGGAGGGAATTACAATTAGCTCGTCCAAAGGATATGATGGAAGCTATTTGGTTAGCACGAATGCATGAGGACAAATTGAATGATCAATTCAAGCAATACAAACCATATCATTTTCATCATCCACAATCTTCTTCTACTTCTGGTACTCTTCAATTTTCTAAACCTTTTAATTCTACTGTTTCTACTTCTAAACCATCTCAATCACTTCCTATTAAACAACTGACTTCGCAAGAAATGCAAGCTAGAAGAGAAAAAGGATTATGCTTTAATTGTGATGAAAAATTCCATCGACATCATAAATGTAAAGCCAAATTTCACATATTAATGTCTTCTTCTGACACACCTACTGAAGATAATGATACTACTGATGTTTCTGATGCTGAATATGCGGTGAATGATGATGATCCTTGTGCAATTAGTTATCATGCTCTCAATGGATTTCATGTTCCAAGAACTTTACGATTTTCTGGACAAATTAATCAAAAACTTTTAACAGTTTTGGTAGATTCGGGTAGTACTCACAATTTTATTCAGACTAAGATTGTTAGTCAAGTGGGATTACCTATTCAACCAACTACGCGATTTCCAGTGGTTATTGGCAATGGCCAAAAGCTTTATTGTGATACAATGTGTAAGGATGTTCTGTTGCACATTCAAGGGTTAGAGTTTCTGCTCAATTTGTATGTATTACCCATACAAGGATCAGAGGTGGTGCTAGGGGTGGATTGGTTAGAGACTCTTGGACCTGTCACCATTGAATACAGTACTCTCACGATGCAATTTATGCATCATGGACATTCAGTGGTTTTACATGGATCACAATCTCGACTGGGGGTCAGATTTCTTTCAATCAGCTAAGAAGTTTAATAAAACATGATTCTGTGGCTTCATGTTTCTCATTGGAGGCTCAGGTGGATAGTGATTCACAGCAATTCACCAACAACACACTTGTTGAACAAGTGCTGGGCAAATATAATCATATATTCGAGCCACCCTCATCATTGCCTCCTTTACGCTCAGTACAACATAGGATACACTTAAAGGATGGGATTTCAGCAATCAATGTGAAGCCATACCGATATCCTCATTTTCAAAAGGAGGAAATTGAAAAGCAAGTACAAGAAATGCTGAAGCAGGGGATTATTCAGAATAGTACTTCACCCTTTTCTTCTCCAGTTCTTTTGGTGAAGAAAAAAGATGGGAGTTGGAGATTTTGTGTGGATTACAGAGCTCTGAATGCAGCTACTATTAAAGATGAATTTCCCATTCCAACAATTGATGAACTGTTGGATGAATTAAAGGGCCACAATATTCTCTAAGCTGGATTTAAGGGCCGGATATCATCAGATCAGAATGTCTCCTTCTGATGTGGAGAAAACAGCATTTCGGACACATGAGGGTCACTATGAATTCTTGGTTATGCCTTTCGGCCTTAGCAATGCTCCAGCAACTTTTCAATCTGTTATGAACAACATTTTCAAGCCTCACTTGCGAAGATTTGTTATAGTCTTCTTCGATGATATTCTTATTTACAGTGAGACACTTGCATTGCATGTTACACATTTGGATAAGGTCTTGTCCATTCTTGCTGAACATACCATGTTCTTAAAAAAATCCAAATGTGTCTTTGGAAAGGGAACTATCGAGTATTTGGGTCATGTGGTGCATGCGGAAGGGGTGTCACCTGACCCAGGGAAGTTGGGAGCTATTGAAGATTGGCCAGAACCAAAATCACTGAAGCAACTCAGGGCTTTCTTGGGTTTGGCAGGATATTACCGAAGATTTATTAAATCTTTTGCTTCTATAGCAAGTCCTTTGACAGACTTATTGAAGAAGGACAGTTTTCACTGGGATACCACTGCTTACCAAGCTTTATTAAACTCAAACAAGCTTTAAAGCAGGCTCCTATTTTGGTATTACCAGATTTTGGAAAACATTTTGTCATAGAAACAGATGCTTCGGGTACTGGCATTGGAGCTGTGTTGCTACAAGAAAGTAAACCTATTGCTTTCTTTAGTAAGAAATTACCCACTCATTTAGTCAAAGCATCAGCTTATGTGCGGGAACTGTATGCAGTAGTGGAGGCAGTAAGAAAGTGGAGGCAGTATCTGTTGGGTTCCAAATTCACTATCAAGACAGATCACAGAAGTTTAAAAGAATTACTTACACAAATAATTCAAACTCCGGAGCAGCACAAGTATATGACCAAATTACTGGGGTATGATTATACTATTGAGTACAAGGCTGGAAAAGAGAATGTTGTGGCAGATGCTCTTTCAAGACAACATGAATTTAGTTATCTTGCATTTTCCATGCCACATTTTACTTTTGTTGACAAGTTGAAAGAGGAATACCAAACTATCCAGCATTTGTGAAAATTATTACAGATTTGCATGCTGGCCATCCTCTAAAATGGAATCTCAGGTGGTTCAATCAGTTACTTTTCAAGGATCATCAATTATTTTTGGTTCCTACGTCGTCACTGATTCCACTCATTTTAGAGGAATTCCATAGTATTCCTACAGCAGGCCATTTCGGAGTTAAAAAGACATATCAGAGGATATTGGCTCAATTTTTTTGGCCAGGAGTTAAGCATGATGTGGAATTGTTTGTTCGGGGTTGCTTAACATGTCAACAAGTTAAGTATAGTACCCAAAGTCCAGCTGGATTGTTACAACCACTGCCTTTACCAGAGTTAATTTGGGAAGACTTATCAATGGATTTTGTTATTGGTCTTCCCAAATCTCAGGGGTACACGGTTATGCTGGTTATTGTGGACAGATTATCCAAATACTGCCATATTGGTCCACTAGACTCACATTTTACAGCAACAAAGGTGGCTCAATTGTTTTTACAATTAGTGGTCAAGTTACATGGATTTCCAAGGAGCATTGTGAGTGATAGAGATAGTATTTTCATGAGTAAATTCTGGCAGGAATTGTTTCGTTTGAGTGGCACAAAACTCTTCATGAGTAGTGCTTATCACCCTCAAACGGATGGGCAAACCGAAGCATTGAATAGGGTCCTGCAACAGTACCTCAGAAGTTATGCTATGGATCGACCACAAGATTGGGTTTCTTATTTGGCATGGGCAGAATTCGCATACAATGTATCTTATCATGAAGGAGCACACACTACACCTTTCGAAGCTGTCTATGGCAGAAGCCCACCTACTATTCCAATGTATTTGAGGGGCAGCTCAAAGTTAGAAGCTATTGACTATGAATTGAGGAATAGAGATGAGATTTTATCTCTTCTAAAATCACATCTCTTGTCAGCTCAGCAGAGGATGAAAGCACAGGCTGACAAACATCGTACTGATGTTGTTTTTCAAGAAGGAGACATGGTTTTCGTGAAGCTTCAGCCTTATCGACAGGCATCATTAGCTGGGGAATATCATAAATTATCCAAAAAATTTTATGGACCCTATAGGATCTCAAAGAGGATTGGTCAGGTTGCATATGTTTTGCAACTTCCTGAAGGCTCTCGGATCCACAACACATTTCATGTTTCCCGTCTCAAACCAGCATATGGGTCTGTTTTACCGAGTTTGGAATTACCCCCTAGGGTCTTTCACAATAACCCAATTTTGGACCCACTGCGAATCTTGGATTCTAGGGTTATTCTACGACAGGGTCACTCAGTCCGACAAATCCTAGTTCAGTGGTTGGGACTGCCACAGGAGGACACAAGTTGGGAGGATTTAACGAATTTTCAACAGTTGTACCCACAATTTCACCTTGAGGACAAGGTGTTATTTCAACAGGGGGAGACATTTGATACGACCCAAGCATCAAGGAGAAACCGTAGGAGACCAGGATGGCTCAAAGATTACAAATAAGTAGATTGAATAATCAGTTCATATAGATCTACTTGTAATAAACAGAATTGTTTGGTTCGTTACATAGCATGATAGTAGTTACATAACAGAAATAACAAGAATATGTAGATCAGTGGCCAGAATACTACAGCTGGCAAAGCATAAACATGTATAAATACAAAGTATAATGAAAGGAAAAGGGATATCGTTACTTCCCAAAGATAGACAGAGAGTCTAAGGAGTTCTCTTGGTAACTCGAACTACCAAGACTTCATCTTCCATCATTCAACCTGCACATACACGATCTGTTAGGGTTAGGGTTTATACACGAGAGCAAGAGAGGAAAATACGAGAGAAACTAAGAACACAGTGTTAGGTTAGAGAGAGAAGCTTATCTGAGAGTGAGGCGTGTGAGATACTCAGAGTTAGGGTTCGGGAATTATCTGAGGTATTGGTGGATCGGGCCTTGTATCCTTGGGCCTTATCAAAATGTGTGTATAGTGTAATGAATATGTGTGTCTTTTTCAAATTAATATGCGTGTGTTATGTTTAGAATTTAATCAAATTATTTTTTAATAGCTTAAGATTTGTGACAGAATTTTTCAAATTTTAAGCCCACTTCTTAAGCGTAAATACAACTCAAATGCATTTGAAATTTGCCCAAATTAATCCTAGCACAAATATACCCCTAATGGCCAATTTTGGATGACAAATGACTTTAATTGGACAGTTAAGACCTCCTTTTTGGCAGCCCCATTTCCCAAACGAATTTTCATTTCTTTTCTTTCTTTCTTCCTTTCTCATCCCAAAATCTTAAACCCTGAGCCAAGATTTATTACAAGCTTTAGGATTTGAACATCATTCCAAGCCAAGATTTAGTCATGTGAGTTTAATGCAAGCTTTATCTTTTATTTTATGTTCTATATTGTGTTTGTTTGTAAATGTTAGATAGAAATGATTTTGATGTGATCATTGGTGTGGGATTGATTTGGTGCATTGATGATAGTTTGAATGAGATTATGTAGCTAATGGAGTGGTAGTTTATATCTTATATGAGTGTTGATGTGTGGGGATGAGTATTTTGGAAGATTGAAGATTGAGTAGTTGAGATGTGAATTTGAAGTATGGTTAGTGTTTTGATGATTAGAAGTAGAATTCATGTTGTTAGGATAGTATTTGGATCATATAACAAGCTTTAGAAAGTTTAGATTAAGTTTGGGGAATTTTTGAAAAATGAACAAAGTTGTAATAAAACAGGGGAAATAAAAAACATTTTCGTATAGACTAAAATTTGAACGTACGCCGGTATCTGGGGCTTCTACGCTGCCGGTTTATAGGCGGTGTTGGAAGCCAACAGAATCAAATTTCTTAAGCCCGATCTATCGCCGCCGGCTTTCACTGGAAAAGTCAGCCGGCGTTCATTTTTTCATATTGTATGCCGGCTACTGGAATTCCAAAGCCGCCGGCGTAAAGTGAGAAGCTGCCAACGTACATGGATACGCTGCCGATTTGCACCTCTCGGTAAACTTTTGGAAATTTGAAATTTTCATTCTACACCAGCTCAAAGCCGTCGGCGTACCCTTGAACGCTGCCAGCGTTGGCAGTGTTGATTTTCAGAGTATCGAACACCGATTCAAAGCCGCCGGCTTTGAGTGCCGGCGTATCCCCTGCGCTTTTGAATTTTAAAAACTTTCTTTAAAATTTTCCGAAGTTTGATATATGATCAATTAAGTATTTGTTAAGCGATCTAGGATATAATAGGATGTTTAAATGGTTTATTATGACTTTGTATTAATTTATTTGGATTTCTTTGGTTTATTTATATTTTCAACTAGTTAATTAGTGCTTAAGTTAAGTGTGAAATTCAATATTGATTTAAACAGTGATAGATCATCGCCCAGTCAACCCCGTTAATTCCTGAGCTATCTCAGGTACGCAGTAACTTGCTTGTTTCTTTGCTAGGATAGGCATCAAAGTCAAACTACTTTAATTAAGAAAAATCCTATTTACATATGAGTGTTGATTGTCTTTGTTTGCCGTTGAATCTGGTTCGGAGAGCGGCACCCTGCTCAGATTGGGGGCAGGGTACTTTCTCGTTATTGGATAGAGTTGTTTAAAGCTTATAACATGGATTCAAAGATCATTTTAGCATGTTTAAAGCTTCATTAACTTCCCACAAAAAGAATTTAGCTACTTATGGATGATGATTCAACAATCAGATAAGAAATTGCAAATGATTTCATTATGATCAAAATATTCAGATATATGAATTGCATAAAAGGAAAAAGATCAGATATCACCAATTCAATATATCAAAGCTTCACTTGCAAATTCTTGAACAACTTCAATTTCTCTTCAAAAATCTCTACGGAATGCTTGTTCTAATCTATGTATTATAGTATGATTTAGAGCTACTTGGATGTGGATTGGATGATTCTGAAAGTGAGGAGAAGACCCCCTATTTATAGGAAAAATTTCGTGCAAAACATTAAATGAACTTTGCTGTTTCACATTGTACGCCGGCAGTTATGGATCCTACACCGGGGGCTTACAGGCGGCGTATCTTCGAATTATCCTTTGCGCAGGCAGTGCACTGGCAGCCTTCAATATCAGTTACACATGTAGGTCGCTTCTACGCCTACGGCTTAGATGTAAATCTAGCCAGCGTATGTGGTCAAAAATGAAGCGTTGCATCAATTTTGCTCGAACGCTATCCCTAAGCCGGCGGCTTAGACACCGGCGTAGACACTCCAACAGATTTGTCTCTTCAATTTCCTCCAAGCATTTGATATCTTCATGTCGCTTCAGATCTATGATGTACGCTGCCTCAAAGCCGGCGGCTTAAGTACCGGCTTATAATGTAACTCCTTCAAAGCTGGTGATGTTTCAATTTTAGGCTGCTGGCCTTCATGTACGCTGGTTTCTTCATCTTCTACGCCGCAGCTTTGAGGCGGCTTTGAATGTAGTTGAAACTTATGCTTAGCAAAGCTGACAGCGCTGCAGCGGCCTTCAATTTTACGCCGTCTGAACGCCGGCGGCTTTGAGTGTTGAATTGCCGGCCTTGACTTCAATTTTTCCTATTTTCGATTCAAATCCTCTTGTTTTGATTTCTTTGTCCAAATTAGACCTAAAACATAAATTCAATCAAAACAAGTATCCATTCTAGCTCTTGTAAACATCAACAAATTGTATAAAATATGATCTTATCAATTAATCCTAGGACAAATATACCCCTAATGGCCAATTTTGGATGACAAATGACTTTAATTGGACAAGTTAAGACCTCCTTTTTGGTAGCCCCATTTCCCATACGAATTTTCATTTCTTTTCTTTCTTTCTTTCTTTCTTCCTTTCTCGTCCCAAAATCTTAAACCCTAAGCCAAGATTTATTACAAGCTTTAGGATTTGAATATCATTCCAAGCCAAGATTTAGTCATGTGAGTTTAATGCAAACTTTATCTTTTATTTTATGTTCTATATTGTGTTTGTTTGTAAATGTTAGATAGAAATTATTTTGATGTGATAATTGGTGTGGGATTGATTTGGTGCATTGATGATAGTTTGAATGAGATTATGTGGCTAATGGAGTGGTAGTTTATATCTTATATGAGTGTTGATGTGTGGGGATGAGTATTTTGGAAGATTGAAGATTGAGTAGTTGAGATGTGAATTTGAAGTATGATTAGTGTTTTGATGATTAGAAGTAGAATTCATGTTGTTAGGATAGTATTTGGATCATATAACCAGCTTTAGAAAGTTTGGATTAAGTTTGGGGAATTTTTGAAAAATGAACAAAGTTGTAATAAAACAGGGGAAATAAAAAACATTTTCGTATAGGCTAAAATTTGAACATACACCGGTATCTGGGGCTTCTACGCCGCCAGCTTATAGGCGGTGTTGGAAGCCAACATAATCAAATTTCTTAAGGCCGATCGAACGCCACCGGCTTTCACTAGAAAAGTCAATCAGCGTTCATTTTTTCACATTGTATGTCGACTACTGGGATTCCAAAGCCGCCGGCATAGAGTGAGAAGCTGCCAGCGTACATGGTTACACTGCCGGTTTGCACCTCTCGGTAAACTTTTGGAAATTTGAATTTTTCATTCTACACCGGCTCAAAACCGCCGGCGTAGAATCAAGGCAGTCGGCTTACCCTTGAACGCTGTCAGCGTTGGTAGTGTTGATTTTCAGAGTATCGAACACCGATTCAAAGCCGCCGGCTTTGAGTGTCGGCGTATCCCCTGCGCTTTTGAATTTTGAAAACTTTCTTTAAAATTTTTTGAAGTTTGATATATGATCAATTAAGTATTTGTTAGCGATGTAGGATATAATAGGATGTTTAAATGCTTTATTATGACTTTGTATTAATTTATTTGGATTTCTTTGATTTATTTACATTTTCAACTAGTTAATTAGTGCTTAAGCTAAGTGTGAAATTCAATATTGATTTAAACAGTGATAGATCCTCGCCCAGTCAACCTCGTTAATTCCCGAGCTATCTCAGGTACGCAGTAACTTGCTTGTTTCTTTGCCAGGATAGGCATCAAAGTCAAACTACTTTAAGTAAGAAAAATCCTATTTACATATGAGTGTTGATTGTCTTTGTTTGCCGTTGAATCTGGTTCGGAGAGCGGTACCCTGCTCAGATTGGGGGCAGGGTACTTTCTCTTTATTGGATAGAGTTGTTTAGGAGATATGAGTATCCGAGCTACTCATATCAACCCCCTGAGTGTCGTGATACGTTACTCAGGATCCCCTAATATTACGGGCTACGCCGGAAGGTGGGGCTGCCTAGTCTGTATGAACAGTAGGGACCACTCAGGGCGGCGGGCGTAATACTAGATCCTTGTTATCCGGAGTTTGAATACTCCCGTGTTGTTTTACTAACTAAAGACTTAATAATAAATAAGTGATTGTTGCATAATGCATTTAGCCTAAGAATGTGTGATCCACTTCGCATTTTGTATTCGTTACTTGCGTACTGGGCCTTTGGCTCATATTTTATCCATTTCAGGTGATGACTCCGATGAGTTCTATACGAGTATGGGGTACGGAACCGACTTTGAAGATTTTCTTGATGGGTTGGAAGATTAGAGATGACCATGGACTCAATGGAACCCTATGAATGTAATAGATTAGATGTGATTCTTTTTGGTTGATGATATTATTAAAGTGTTAATTTAGGGTGGTGTTTTGAGGATTTGGTTAAGGCTTGTAAGAAGCCTTTGGATGTAATATGTATATATATATGTACTTAGCTATTTAGAAGTTAAGTTGTACTTCCTTTGTAAGATATGTTGGTAGTGTAGTAGTATAGTCTTGTTTAAGGTTAGAAAAAAAATCTATGTCTCCTATTGTATATTTTCTTTATGGAATTAGATAAACAATTACTCAAAAAATTCCTTTAGGCAACCTTACATATAATCTTAGGGGTTATATGTGGTTGGGGAACCGTTATCTCCTATGTCAAATATAGGGTGATAGCGGGTCCTTACATATTCTAACTTTCAAAACACTAATTTCTTCTTTAAAAAGTATTATTTTATTTTCTCATTTTCTCAATATCAACATGCAATGCTTCATTGTCATATTTCAAAATATCATTTTCATCAATTGACAACAACTTAGTTTGTTTTAAAGCTTACTTTTCATTCTTTAAGGCTTTCAACAAATTTTTCATCTCTATATACATGTCATTATTAGATAATTCATCTCTAAATCACTTCAAGTGGCGAGTAATGATCTATTTTTTTCTCTTGAATTTATCCATTTTCTTGATGAGAGTCGGGTGTTCATACTTATTGTGTTATGGTTTCTTACATTCGTAGCATCGAACTTCTTTTTATCCTTTTCTTTATAAGTTTTATCTGCATCATTTTTCTTAATCTCAATTCTTTTTAAAAGTAGTAACTTTCTTATATCTTTTCTTCTTGAGTAATCTATTCAATCTTTGTGCAAGCCATAAAATATCTTCATCATCATCACTACCATCTTCAAATTCCTCATTGATCACCTCTTTCACTTTGAATGCTATAGATTTTTTGTTGCTTTCAGGTTCTTCAATTGTCCTTATATGAGATTCATAGGCCATCAATTTTTCTCTTAAATGACTCAAGGTAAGTTTGTTCAAATCCTGAGCTTCTTCAATTGTTGTATTCTTAGCATTCCATGATCTTGGCAAAATTCTTAGTATCTTTCTCACAAGATTGGCATCTTCGATTCTTTTATTGAGTGAAGCAAGTTCAATGGTGATAGCTGTGAACTTGTTAAAAGCATTCTTAATAGATTCATTAGTTTGAAGCTTGAAAAGCTTATACTTTTGAAGCAAAACAATAACTTTAGTTTCTTTTATAGTATTAGTTCCCTCATATGTTTCACATAAAGTATCCTAAATATCTTTAGTAGTTTTGCATGAGGAAATTAATAAGATTCAAATGATGCAATAGTTGTAAGAAGTAGATTAAGGCTTTATTGTTCCTTTCGATTTGCTTATTGTCTCCATTCGAGAATGTTACTTGGCTTTTATAATCTACCTCATTGTGTTCGAATTGAATGACATGCTAAGAATCAAAATCAATAGCTTTTACATAAGCCTCCATGTGCATTTTCCAATGAAGAAAATTTGATCTATCAAAGAATGGTGCACAAATTATTGCTACATTATTTTTAGCCACGATTAGGTCACTCAATTATGATAAAAGAGTCCCACTCTAATACCAATTGTTGGTCCCAATAATGTAACCAAGAAGGGGGTTGAATTGATTACTTTAAAAATTTAGAACTTTTAATCAAAACTAAAATGTCCCTTGATTACTTAGATAATTTTGGCATGAAAATAATATATGCAATATAAACATTTAAAACAAACAACAATATATACACAATATTAAAAAGGAGAAAGTGGAGAAAAGCTAAGACGATGATTTAAATTGGTTTGGCCTTATGCCTATATCTTCTCTTCCATCTCCAAGCTAGGGACCCGTAATCCACATGAGTATGTTCCACTAATCCAATCAAATAACTTAATTACAAAGTTAGACAATTCAACTTTACTCAACCTCCTTATCTTAGCCTTAATCTATCATTGACTATAGAGCTTTTACTTGTAATACATCTCTAGTGAATAACACTTTATGATTCCTCCTTAATGCAAACAAAAAGCAAGATTTGAAGTGGTTACAGCAAGTTGTAGATACACAAATTCAACACAAAGTGATCTCAAGTAATTTCAGTTGCATGTTCTCTATTTCATATATCTCTCTCTTATATTTTGTCTTTTGAAAAAGTCTGAATTTATAAATTTCAAAAAGATCATCAACTGTTTGTAACTTCCATACTTTTAAATGTCTTGAATTAAAAAAGTATAGTTGTTTGAAGTCCGTTTCTATCAAATTTGAATTGTGTAACTTCCCATTTATGATTGTTTGTTACTTGTTGAATTTCTTCAGGATTTGAAAGACTCTCATTGAATGTTCAAAAACATATAATGATTGTTTTCATATTTCAAATATTCGAAAGTTTTCATGTAGCAACGACTTGAAATAAATTTGATCATAAAAGAACTTGATGGTTTGACTTGAATCCCTATGGATTATATTCATATTTAGAAGAACATATGAATGCATTACCTAAATGTATCCATCACTTGGAGCTAAGCCTTGAAAACTTATTTAAAGATGATTCGTGTTGCATTTTGATCGAACTGAGATGAGTTTGTGTCTTGCTCTTGATAAACTAATACCTTCTGGAATTCCCTTTGGGTGGAAATAAACTTGTTCTTTTCTTCTAGTATAGTCTCTAAAGTTCCTTATTATTGATTTCTTTCTTTAAATTTCTTAACATCAAAACATTCTAGATAGGCTTCTTGGTAATCTAGTGCTTTTTATTTCTTAAACTTTTACTGCATACTTAATAAATTCATTAGTAATTTCTCTTTTTGTTATCATCAAAACAACTTTATAGAGAACTTAGCATAGATAAAATCTACAATCTAATATAGATATGTTAATGTATTATTTATATATTATATATGATTTATATTTTATAACACCCATACAATTTATATAACATTTCATTTCTTTTTTTTTTTTTGGCCAATATAGCATTTCATTTCATGTAATAAATGAATGATAACATATATACGCATATATATAGCATATTAATTTGCGTTTATAAATTATAGATCTTATACATGGATAGATAATTATCCACACACACACGCGCATGTGCGCACTATATGTATTTGTTATATTTATCATGTGTGTTATATATACATTGGTTATATTATTCATATATATCTATGTAATATATGTCATAGGTAATTTATAATTTATATGTATTGATGTATTGTATATAATCAAACCACTTTATAAATGTTTTATATGCAATTTCTATTTCAATATAAATATATGTATAATATGTTATATGCATAATCATTATATAACATATAGATTATATATTTACAACCCATAGATTTTGTTATATGTGTGTGTTTTTATCTATACATATACTTGTTATGGATATCTAGTTACATGCCATGTGGTATATATGTTACGTATATATAATATATATGTGTGTTATGCGTATATGTATATGTATATATGCTATACATGTAGTAAATAAATCAACTATATATTAATATATAATTATTTATTTTTTATTTGTTAAATAAGATCTATATTTTATATATGTCATATGTATGTTTATTTTAAATTTATAATATGCTATACATATATGTAGTTTCTTTCTTATGTGAATTGTTTTGTCATTTTGTGAAATAACCTAAATTAAATATGCTCAATTAATTAACATGTATGTTTGTTTGATGGTTTTATAAATTAATTGTGATAATTTAAGTTATAGGAATTCTAATTGTTAGTACAATAAATTGTTGGTATCGTAATGTGTTAAAATTTAGTTTTGTGTGTGTTGAATTGTATTATAACCTGATGTATTATTTTCTTTCTAAGCTAGAAGACTTCTTTTTGTTGTAAATATTTGTTGAAAGCCCAATTCCTACTATCAAAACCCAAACCCATCTTTATTAAATAAAACACAAGCCTAAGCCCACACACATAACCTAAGCCTATGATTTAAGCCCCTTCTAAATTCTGCAAAATGTCTCAAAAGTCAAAGTTAGAAAAGTTGGATAATTATCAAAACAAAGGCTTAAATTATCAAACCCAAAACAAACCAAAAGATCGACTCTTTCTCTCTCTCCATCACCTTCTCAAACATAAACAAGATCAAATTTCACACCTTAAAATCTCTTCTAAACCATAATTCATAAGGTTCTAAGTAAAGAACCAAGGTAAGAGATAAGTAGGAGTAAGAATCAAGCTAAGAAAGTAGGAAAGAGAAACTTGGTTGATAATGGTAACTATACAAGTAAGTAAAGTTGAATTATTTCATATTTTGTTTAAATATAAGTTCTAGTTGATGTTGATGTTGATGCTGAATAGGAGTAAAACTTTGATATTTTAGACCAATTAATGATATGCTAACTTGTAAGTTAAACTAGATATGCAAATATACATGTATGCTCTAGTTGTTTGAGAAAACAAATTATGAAGTTTATAGTGAAATGATGTATGTATTGATGTTGTTAATAGTAAGTGAGTATGACTTTAGTGATTAAGTTAATAATAGAGGTCAAAAAGCTATGTATGATGGACTTGAGATTAAATGAAGTTAGTGGTACGTGTATACATGTGTGATGGAAATATCTATGCAAATAAGCTTGATGATGTTTTATACTATGTTTATACGTGGGTCTTAACATGTTTTTTACTAAAAATAAAATTTTAGTAACAACTTAGGTGATGTACGACTTCAAAAATTTTGAATTAAGTATCATAGAAGCAATACCTTGTTCAAAACGGGCGTGATCAAGGCCGTTACTCCCTCAAATCCTATTTTCCTACTGATCATGGCTATAACTTGGCTCGTGATCCCTTCTGAGTATTTTTAAAACATGAAACGGCTTAGATCACGTCTATTACATGAGGTATGATCTCCTCAAAAGCTTTTTGGAAATTTTTTATAGGGATATCACAGGTGTAATCCTTAATAAGTCCTACATCACAGATGGGATGGTGCTTGTGATATCCATCACGGCCCTTGTCATGGGTGTGACACTTTTTTAATACTATTCATATAAAAAAATAAATGAATAATAAATGAAGATGAATGAATAGTGGAATGTGATGTGTATATCTGTATGCGTATGAATATGAAACTATGTGATGATTTGAATTTTACTTACATTTAATGAAGGTGATTTAGTGTTCAATTATGGATTAATATTGGTTTATATGAAATGTTTTTCCTTAACAGATTCTCATACCTAGTTGTGTTTGAATACTAGTCTATTGTCCAATAACTCTATTTATCCAGGTACGCAGTAACTTATTTATTGGATTATATGATATACATTCCTCAATTGATTACAATCAAAGATTAGCTTAATAATGATTGAATTGGTTGTACTTGTGTTGTTTAATCCGTTCCGAAGAGTGACAACCTTGCTTAGAGTCAAGCATGGTAGTTTAGGCGCTTAGGCCACCCTTGTCATAATATAATGACAATTTATAAGTGGCTTAATGCGTAATTGATAGGAGGAACAATATTGTTGTAACATTTGCTTATTCTTAAGAGAAAATAATATGATTTAGTTGATGTTTATGGGATCGGTTGAACTAGGTGATATTATTAATTAAGTTAAGTAAAGATGAGTAATAACCATGAATCCTAGATGAGATTATTATTATCTTTTTAAAGTTATATAGGAGATATAAGTATTTGAGCTGCTTATATCAACCTTTTGAGTAGCTGCTGTGTAAAGACCTAGCCTACTTAACCTATATATTAAGTGTGTCAAATCTCCCGATTGTGTATAATACCCAAATACTAGGAACAATATTCAAATATTATACGTAAGGTCGTCTTAAAAAGAGGTGTTTATAATGGCTGCCTGCTTAAAACAGATATAACATTCACATGATTTACATTAAGAAACATTACCACTACATAAGTAGTAGGTCATCACCTATATACAAGACACACATCAAACATATACATTACAACTTCCCAATGATCATATAAACATAGAGATCTTACTTACAACCCAGCTACATTACAAATACAATTCAAATCAAAATACATTCTAAGGCTTAACAAATAAGCCTATAACTTCACAAAATACATCAAAAGGAATCCTAAGCATATACTAGGTCTCTCTCTCTTAGTCATCCATAGAGTCCTCCCAATTAGTCTCATAGCCCATGTCGTCATAGAGCTCGTCATCAAAGTCACTTGCAAGATAGCAGCATGAGCCAAAGGCCCAGTATACAATAATGCAAACAAATACATATGCCATGCACACTTAACTAAATGTAATGCAATAAATCACCACAACTTCATTATCTTTAGTTAAGTAAGTAGAACAACACTGGAGTATTCAAACCCCGATTCAAGCTTGGGAATTCTGGGGGTCCTGAGTAACAACAGTAGCTTAGGGGGTTGATATAGATAGTCTGGATATCTATATCTTCTATATCTAATCGATAAAAAATATTAATAGCATCATCTAGGGTTCACACTCCTTTATACACTCTATTTATCCCGGTCTATAACATCAATTAGTTCAACGGTCCCATACCCATGAACTAAAACATATTATTTCCTCCAGAGCCTAAGTAGGGAATACACCGATACAATTAACCCTATTAGCTACCCACTTAGCCCTTAAGATAAACCACCATTGCATCATGGTGAACCATTGCATCATGGATTTGAGTCATTACATCATGACAAAAGATTGGGCTAAGTATCTAAACTACCGTGCCACTGCATCATGACAAGGTTGTCGCTCCTCGGATCTGGATTCAACGACGTAAAACACAACCAATTTTAATATCTTTCATTATTCTTTGATTAAGGTCAAATTGGTATATGCCTATCCTAAGCAACAATCAATCGGATTGAGAATCAACAGGAATCTCTAATTGAGTATCTATCTCTGTTCCACATAAATCAACTATATCACATTACTATCCTAAGTCAATCTTATATTCACTAGATTATAACTTAAGAAAATTATTGAACCTTATGTAAAAACAATCCAAAGTCATCACATAACATATATATATAGCAAATCTTTGATCAAAAAGTCTTATATCATGTATTGGAAGATGTTGGAAGAAGTTAAAAAATTTGAAATTTACAAATTCACGCTGGCAATCAACGTCGCAATGCAAACCTTAACACCAGTGGTGTAGAATTATATACTGACGGCGTATAAGGCGACGTTAAGAAGTATGCATTATGTACAGAACTTTTGAGTCTTTACGCCGGCAATTTCAACCTCAACGCTGGCGACGTTTAAGAAAATTTTCAAAAGATCAGAAATAAAAATTCTAACGCCGACAAATTCCGACTTCAACACCGACGGCGTTTAAGATAATTTTCAAAAGATCATAAATAAAAATTCTAATGCCGGCAAGTATGCCGACAGCATACGAGGCGGCGTACACTGCAAATTCGAGTTGCAGAATTCCTCTGTTTTCCAAACACAAAATTTCTTACATTTTAACTCTTCCAACTCATTCCAAACCACATGAGAGCCTACTACAACCTATCTACGACATCTCAAGCATTCTAAAGCTTTCCTAACAACTCTACAATATCTTAACAAGAATTTAGCATATTAACTACTTATATTATACCACACATGCATATTTCATGGATTAAAAGGGAAATAAAACACTTTAAACATCAAATAAACTTACCTTAATGTATATATAAGGCTTGGGGAAGGATTCTTGGTGTGTTGAGTCCAAGAAAGCTTAGTTTGGATTTTGGAATTTTTGGCCTTGAAGGAATTACTAATTTTCTTTCCCTTTGCTTTATTTTGGATTGTCTAAAGTATGTAATTAAGCTTTAATGTTTATCCTAATCTATATTAACTTTTAAGGCAGATTTGGGAAAGGCTTTGGGCCTTAATTGGGCTTAGATTTTGCTTAAATTGGCCTAAGAGGGCTAAAAATTTGCTGAGTTAAGGGCTTATAAACTTAGCTTAAAATAAACTTAATTCATCAAGTATTAATTACTACAACAACCACTTGCATTAACATAATAATTGATAACATAAGTAAACTATCATCCTAAATATATTACCATAGCTTATTATCTAATCACATATATTATAACACACTCAACATTACAAACATACTAATCCACTCAAACACACACACACACATATAATTATCAAATATAGCATGCATTAATATAGATTAAAATTATGGCTATTTAATGCTGTTACTCAGGACTGCCAGGTTCCCTAAGGATTGTAATTGGAGTTTGAATACTCCAATGTTGATTTGTCTTACCTAAATAAAGATAAATAATTTTATTACTTATTGCATTTGCATTAGCTTAGGAATGCATGCCACTTCGTATTTGTTTGTGTTGCCATGTACTAGGTCCCTAGCTCACTTTTTCTTCTACATGTGTCACTGATGATGAATACTATGATGACTTGGGATATGGTACTGATTGGGAAGTATTTCTGAAGGAATGGGATGACTACAACTCCTGGACTACTCTATGTTGTTTTTCTTGGAAATAAGACTCAAAAAAGATCCTGTTTTTGAAATATAATAGTATAGACTAAGAGCTTATTCACAAGCCTATGTTTTGTAATACAAAATAACTAAGTTTCCTATCATTTATATTACAAGAATGGTTTTGTAACTTTTGAAGTACCAAATTGATGGCACTATCATATGTATTTATGCAAAGCTATGTGCTCTTAAATGAGTAGTTTTTGTAAAATTTGTATCTTAACAGGTTGATCAAGCAATGAGTATAAAATTATTTCTTTTCAGATAACCTTACATGTAATATTTTCATGTATTATACATAATTAGGGACTTAACATATTTAGTTTTTGGAAAAGTACATGTCGGGTCTTTATATTTTATAATTTAATTAAGGGTAATAAAATTATATTTTAACAAAATAAAAAAATATATTTAACAGGTTCGTGGTATCTGTGGGTCCTGATGCACAACAAGAGGGTGAATTACTAAGTTAGAAAATTAAGAACTTTTAGATTTAAACAATTTTAAACTTCCCTCTTAATTTTGCAATGCAATCGCATGAAACAAATATATAATAGCAAAGTAAAAATGAAAGAATTAAAAGAGCAAGGGAACATAAAATCGGGCAGCGATATATTGAGGTTCCTTCTTATGAATTGTCTTCTCTTCCAACTCTATGTAGGAATCTAGTTGTCTTTACTGGTTTACTCCACTATATCAAAAAGAATAACCGAGAGTACAATTAAACTAACCAATTTGGCAAAGTCTCACTACTAAGCTTATCTGGCTACAATAGCTAATCACTCACTATAGTGATAATTCACTCTTAACTATCTCTTACAATCTCATTTAAAAGGAATAAAGAAGTAAAGTAAAATTTCACAATAGAGAAGGTTTTGAAATAGATTATGAAGCAAAAAGTATGAAAGCAAGTAAAGAGCTTTTTCACTAATCAGCATAAGTTGATAATTGTTATGTTGTATGGACTTCTCCAAAATACTTCTCTTTTATTCGTCACTTGTAACGATTAGTAAGAATATCTTGAGCATATCTCTCCAATTCAGTTATCTTATAGATGTGAACATACTTTTGAGATTTAAAAATTGATTCTTACTCACTAATATGATCTTCAATAATCATCCTGATATTTAGCCTTTGTAATCCGCACAATATCTATTGAATATATGAGATTTTGAATTTGAGACAATGATGCTATAGTTTGAAATAATATCAATGAGATATTCTCCATAACAAATGCATGTGAATAAGTCTTCTTAAGATAAAGTTGTTAAAGAATCCCAATATTCATGGAACCATATCCTTTATCTATAACAATCATATCATTGCACAATCATTGCACATCCTTATTTAATCTCCTTTATTTAAGTCTTTAAAACAACTGTATTTTTCCTTGAAAATGAAAGAATCCATTAATCTTCATTAAATAAAAATGAAAGAATCCTCATGATATCTAATCCAACTTTTGTGGAGCACATCAAGCATATTACCTAAATATGCTTGACAAGTGGAGCTGGTTGTTCGTAAATATTAGATTTCCACCTTATGATACATTTCGTGTAAATATGGAAACTTTCACGATAAAAATATAGGAAGGTTTAAAACTCACTTCTAACTTTGTTAAAATAAAATCCGTTTTCACATGAAACTTTTGAAATAACTTTTAACTCATATTGCATTCTTTTTTTAATAAGTTTCTGAAAACTTATGAACCAACCTTGTTTGGTTAACATTTTAACTTGTCCATGAGTTTTGAAACTCTTTTTGATTGCACTTTTAAGTTTTTATGTCTTAGTTTGAAACTTTTATCAAAACGTCTGTTATTATGTTCTGCTTGTAAATTCAAATACGTAAGTTTTGAACAAACTTTTGTTTTGTCATTTTTATACTCATTAATGCATTTGTTAAGTATTTATTAGTCTTTTGTTATTGTCAAAACTTTATTTAGAGAACTTAACAGTTTGTAAACAGGTTTAAGTGTTAAACCCAAAATCAGACATTGATAAGTCATTTTTACTCTATATTTTTCATAAGATTTTGAGCTCATTTTGCTAAGAATTTCAGATAAAATCCTATAAAACTTATGTTTTTGATAAAATAATGTTTTTTTGAAGCTGTTAGAATCCAACGAGGAACAATCAAAGTCATTTTGAAAAATTACACTATTGAGCCTCAAAGTCAAGCCTCAAATCTTAACTATCGAATAGTGCTTTTACAGACCAATTCTTCATCAGAATTGTCTCGAGCCTCAGCAATACAAGCCTCAACTTTCTCAATTTACCTTATCGAGCCTAGATTTTTTCATTTTCTGCTTTAACTTTTTTTAATCCGATCCGTATTAAACCCAAACCCTGTTAATACGAACCCTCGACTAAAAATTAAAAGAAATTTAATTTTTGAAAACAATTTGGAGCTGCCACGTGATTGGAATAGAAAAAAAATTTATAAGTTAGGATTAATGGGTTGGTTAATCCTAACTTAGCTACTAGTTTGTGAAAAATTTTATTTACAAACCAAACTTTATAAACCAGAAACTTTGGATTCGAGGGTTAACCTATTAAACCATATGGTTACCACTTGAAATTTAAAATTTAAAGTTTATCCTTTTAATGCTGGAAAATTTACTAAAATAAAAAAAAATTACAAATTGTAACATCTACAAGTTATCATTGCAATTTTAGGGAATAAAAAGATCATTATTTACATTAACATTGATAAATAAATACAAATAATATTGATATTTACAATTTATTATCAAAGCTTACAATATGAATAATGAATTAATTCAAAATAGAAATAAACAAAATAAAGGTTTTTTTTTTCATTTTTTATGTCGCCTCGGAGGTGCCTGCGTACTCGCTAATCAAGATCAGACAACACATAGTTCTTTTGGAAAACTTTAGTTTGTTAATTGATTTTACAAATTTGAAATTTTATCACTTTAAGTTTATTAACTTTTAATAATTTTGAAAATCGAACTTTTTCTTATTTTTTTATGAACCCTAGATCTATCAAGTTAGTTTTTTCGACAATTTTATGAAAACAACTTTTTTCTAAGCAACAAAGTTGTTTTTTTAAACAATTAAATAATCATAACACGTACAATATAATTTTTTTTAAACAATTAAATAATCACAACACGTACAGTATAATTTTTATGTCATTAGATGTGAACTTTTTTCTTACTATTATAACCATTTTTCTATTATAATAATAATACTATGTACATATACATGTATATATATATATCTTTTTTTTTTTTTTTGCCATCTATATATATAATATATATATGCGTAAATTTACATTGATGGCACACACGCATACTATTCCTCCTTTTATTAACACTCATATTATATTAATAAAAATAGTAAAGAAGAGGGTCTGAAACTCACCTGACGGACCTCACACGCGCAACTGGGAGGAACATGATAGATGCTAACAGAGCTCCGGTAGAGAAGTGCGGCTGGAGCTTCTCCGGTGGTGATATTCCAACGAGTCATACACAAGGATCATATGGAATAGCATGTTGTATTCAAAAAAAAAAAAAATTAATATAACAATTTATGTATCAAGTTAAATATATATACATCATGAAACTAGGTATACATCACATATTGATTCCCAAAACAAATAATTATAGAAGTTACAATGAAATCCGAAGTTTTAAAGGAATTCATAAGGCTAAATTTACTAATTTTAAAACAAATTGAACATTAATTATACTTTAAAGAAAAAATTAGTATTTATGACTACACAGGCACATCACACATATACATATAACCCCATCAAATCTCCTTTTTTATTTTTAATTCTTTTAGTTATTCTAATACCATAATATCATTATTTTTACAAATAAGTTGTTATTATTATTATTATTATTAAAAGGAAAAAAAAAAAGGACCTATAGACATCCTGTACAAACATATCATATTATATATTTTAATTATTTCTTATGTTATTTTTATATTATATTATTAAAAAAAAAAAGGAGAACAGAAGATGAAACTTACCTGGAGATGTGCGTGCCTTGTATGTTGACAGAGGAAGGATTGGGTCGGCGCGTGGATACAGGGATCCTAGTCGACGTGAATTAGACGGAATAAGCTTTAATGCCCATATGAATCGTATTTGAAAAGGAGAACAGTGGCTGGCGATTCCTAATTTGGTAATTCTAGCAACGTTAAAGCAGACAATATTTCCACCTTGGCTAATTCAAGGGTGCTGGACACTCCAGTGATGCTGATTGTATCCAAAAACAAATTTAAGGTGGTGGTTGAACAAGCCACACTAGTGGTTGAGGGTGGAGTTGCCCATTTTTTTTCTTTTTCCTAGAAAAACAGCTGCTTTACTTGCCATGAAGCTCCTTAAAGTATTGAACTCCGTTAACTTTACCTACAAAAAGTGAACTTTTTAGGAAAGAGAAAAAAGAAAAAACTTCGAAACCTAAATTGTTAGGAAAAACTTTGATATGAAACTTCTGAGTCATTTTTTTTCTCTCCGTGATTCTCTTATTGTTGTTGTTTTTCTTTTTGACTTTTTGTTGTTCTTCTTTCCATTGATATATACCAGGTATTTATATATACTCAACCCGCTCACCTACCAGTCATTTACTACTTATCTATCCGCGTGCTTATCTCATCTAGCCAATGAAAACATGTGGAAAAAATAAAAAGAAAAAAAATGATAACTTGCCTTCTCACGGAATTGAACCCAAGTCTCCTTTATGCATGCCAGTTATTTATCTATACAGACTGTTGACTTGTGCCTTATTTTAGTTTGCATAAAAATTATATTTATGTAAGGACCCGCTGTCACCCCTATATTTAAAATAGGAGATAACGGTTCCCCAACCATATATAACCCCTAAGATTATATGTAAGGTTGCCTAAAGGAATTGTTTGAGTAATTGTTTATCTAATTCCATAAATATATTATACATGGGAGACATAAATTTTTTTTTCTTAACCTTAAGCAAAGCAACACTACCACACATTTTGGCAAAGGAAACAACTAACTTCTAATAGCTAAATACACACATACATATATATATACATATTACATCCAAAGGCTTCTTACAAGCCTTAATCAAAATCCTCAAAACACAACCCAACTAACACTATAATTACATTATCAACCAAAAAGAATCACATCTAATCTATTACATTCATAGGGGTCCATTGAGTCCATGGTCATCTCTAATCCTCCAACCCATCAAGAAAATCTTCAAAGTCGGTTCCGTACCCCATACTCGTATAGAACTCATCGGAATCATCACCTGAAATAGATAAAATATGAGCCAAAGGCCCAGTACACAAGTAACGAATACAAAATGCGAAGTGAATCACACATTCTTAGACTAAATGCACTATGCAACAATCACTTGTTCATTATTAAGTCTTTAGTTAGTAAAACAATACGGAGTATTCAAACTCCGGACAACAAGGATCTAGTATTACGTCCGCCTCCCTGAGTGGTCCCTACTGTTCATACAGACTAGGCAGCCCCACCTTCCGGCGTAGCCCGTAATACTAGGGGTCCTGAGTAACGCATCACGACGCTCAGGGGGTTGATATGAGCAGCTCGGATACTCATATCTCCTAAACAATTCTATCCATTAACGAGAAAGTACCCTGCCCCCAATCTGAGCAGGGTGCCGCTCTCCGAACCAGATTCAACGGCAAACAACGACAATCAACACTCATATATCAATAGATTTTCTTAATTTAAGTAGCTTGATTTTGATGCCTATCCTAGCAAAGAGACAAGCAAGTTACCGTACCTGAGATAGCTCGGGAGTTAACGGGGTTGACTGGGCGAGGATCTATCACTGTTTAATCAATATTAAATTCACACTTAGCTTAAGCACTAATTAACTAGTATAAAATATAAATATATCAAAGAAATCCAAATAAATTAATACAAAGTCATTAAAGCATTTAAGCATCCTATTATATCCTAGATCGCTTAACAAATACGTAATTGATCATATATCAAACTTCGGAAAATTTTAAAAAAGTTTTAAAAATTCAAAAGCGCAGGGCCGGCGGCCTTTGAGCCGGTGTTCATACTATGAAAATCAACACTGCCAACGCTGGCAGTGTTCAAGGGTACGCCGACTGCCTTCATTCTACGCCGGCGGCTTTGAGCCGGCGTAGAATCCAAATCCAAAATTTTCAAAACGTCCAGAGAGGTGCAAGCCGTCCGCTTACCAGATAGCTGGCAGCTTCACATATGCCGGCGGCTTTGATTCCCAGTAGCCGCGTATAATGTGAAAGGATGAACGCCGGCTGACTTTTCCAGCGAAAGCCGGCGGCGTTCATCAGCCTTAAGAAATTTGATTCTGTGGGCTTCCAACACCGCCTCTAGGCCGGCGGCGTAGAAACCCCAGATGCCGGCGTACGTTCAAATTTTAGCCTATACGAAAATTGTTTTTGATTCCCCTGTTTTACTACTTTGTTCATTTTTCAAAATTCTCCAAACTAAATTCAAACTTTCCAAAGCTTGTTATAGATCCAAACACTATCCTAACAACATGTATCCTACTTCTAAGCATCAAAACTCTAATCACACTTCCAATTCACAACTCACTACTCAATCCTTCAATCTCCCATAACATTCATCCCCACACATCCACACTCCTATAAGATACAAATTACCACTCCATTAATCACATAATCTCATCCAAACTATCATCAATGCATCAAATCAATCCCACACAAATCACCTCAAAATCATATCTATCTAACATTTACAAACAACACATTATAGAACATAAAATAAAAGATAAAGTTGCATTAAACTCACATGATTGAATCTTGGCTTGGAATGATATTCAAATCCTAAAGCTTGTAATAAGTCTTGGCTTAGGGTTTAAGATTTTGGGATGAGAAAGGAAGAAAGAAAGAAAAAAGAAAGAAGATGAAAATTCGTATGAAAATAGGGCTGCCCAAAAAGGAGGGCTTAACTTGTCCAAATTAAAGTCAATTGTCATCCAAACTTAGCCATTAGGGGTATATTTGTCCTAGAATTAATTTAGGCAAATTTCAAATGCATTTGTTGAATTTAAGCTCAAAAAGTGGGTTAAAGTTTACAAAATTCTGTCATAATCTAAACAATTCAAAAGTAATTTATAAATTCTAAACATAACACATGCATATTAATTTGAAAAGACACACACATTCATTACACTATACACACATTTATAGATATCAAACAATAATATTAATTTCATAATACTAACACATATAAATAACACATTCACTAATTATATTAACTAAGCACACATATATATATTTTCATTCCAATAACACATTATATGCAATTTAAGGAATTCATGGCTATTTCATTCTCTCCTCCTTCAAAAAGTTTCGTCCTCGAAACTTAGCTTACCTTAAGCTATTCAAATAACTCGGGTACTTCTGCTTCATTTCGTTCTCGGGCTCCCACGTCGCTTCCCTTCGGTTTGTCCATCCACAAAACCTTCACATAAGGAATTACTTTTCTCCTCAACACTTTATCAATCCTATCCAAGACTTTGATCGGTTTCTCCACTGTGCTCAAATTTGGTTGAACCTCCGGTTGATGTGTAGAAATGATAGCTTCGGGATCTGATATACACTTTCGAAGTTGTGACACATGGAATACATCATGCACTTCCGACAAATTTGGTGGTAGAGCCAATCGATAAGCTAATGGTCCAATTCTTTCTAGAATCTCATACGGACCAATACCTTGGATTCAATTTGCCTCTAGCTCCAAATCTAATAATCCCTTTTGTTGGAGAAATTCTAAGAAACACATGATCACCCACTTCAAACTCCAATGGTCTTCTCCTCATGTCGGCATAGCTTTTATACCGATCTTGAGCCGTTTTCATCCTTTGCTTAACTACTTGATTTTATCCACTGCTTGTTGTACTAATTCTGGACCCAAAATAACTCTTTCTCCAACTTCATCCCAATGTATTGGAGATCTGCATTTTCCTACCATAAAGCGCTTCATAGGGTGCCATTGAATTGTTACTTGAAACTATTTGTAGGCAAATTCAACAAGTGGCAAATAAGTATCCCACTTATTGCCAAAATCTAGAGCACATGCTCTAAGCATATCTTCCAAGATTTGAATCGTTCTTTCCGATTGCCCGTCTGTCTGTGGATGAAATGCAGTACTAAACTGAAGTTGAGTACCTAAAGCGGCATGTAGACTTTTCCAAAACCGGCTGACAAAGCGAGAATCTCGATCAGAAGTAATTGTCTTCGGAATCCCATGTAATCTCACTATTTCTTTGATATAGATATGTGCCATCCTTTCCAAAGAATCTCCAACCCTCAAAGGTATGAAATGAGCCGATTTCGTTAATCTATCCACGATTACCCAAATAACTTCATATTTGGCAATAGTCTTGGGTAAAGCCGATATGAAATCCATGGTAATATCATCCCATTTCCATTCAGGTATGGATAAAGGTCGAAGTTCTCCTCCGGGTCGTTGATGCTCGATTTTTATTTGTTGACAAGTCAAACACTTGGATACATAGTGAGCAATATCTCTCTTCAAACCTTCCCACCATAAATTTTTCTTCAAATCTCTATACATTTTGGTGTTCCCGGGTGGATCGAATATGAAGATGAATGAGCTTCCTTCAGGATTTCTTCTCTCAACTCATATGGCACAAAAAGTCGATTCCCATATCTAATAACTTCATCCTCATCAATTCTCAACTCTTTTCTCTTCCCTTCTCCAATGGCTATCTTTATTCTTTTAACTTCATCATCTTGCTTTTGGACTTGTTTAATCCTTTCCAAAATTGTCGGTTGCAAGGATAATTGAGCCAATATCACATCAACTTGCTCTAATGTAACCTCAAGTTCTAACTTCATGAAATCCATCTGAATTCTCTTTGGCTAGAAATCAAAGTCACATCATCCATTTGCTTCTTCCTACTGAGTGCATCCGCTACTACATTAGCTTTCCAGGATGATAAAGTATTTCCACATCATAATCTTTAATCAACTCAAGCCATCTTCTTTGTCATATTAAGCTCCTTCTGTGTGAATATGTATTTCAAACTCTTGTGATCCGTGTAGATCTTGCATTTCTCTCCAAACAAATAATGTCTCCAAAGTTTCAATGCGAGAATCACTGCTGCCAATTCAAGATCATGCACCGGGTAATTCTTCTCATGGGGTTTTAGTTGCCTTGATGCATAAGCTATAACTTTTCCATCTTGCATGAGAACACAACCGAGTCCTTGGATAGATGCATCACTGAAAACTTCAAATTCCTTTCCACTAACAGGCAATGCCAAAATAGGAGCTGATATCAATCTTTCTTTCAACTCTTTAAAACTCCTCTCACACTTGTCATCCCACACATACTTAGTATTTTTCCGTGTCAACTTTGTTAATGGAGATGCAAGTTTCGAAAATCCTTCAACAAACCTTCGGTAGTATCCAGCTAATCCAAGGAAACTTCTAATCTCACTCACATTAGTAGGCCTTGCCCATTTCAAAATGGCTTCAATCTTCATTGGATCAACCGAAATACCTTCCTTTGAGATAATATGTCCAAGAAAGGATATTTCTTCCAACCAAAATGACACTTGTTAAATTTCGCATAGAGTTTCTTCTCTCGGAGTTTTCGTAACACAAGTCTTAAATGCTCTCGATGCTCTTCCTTGTTCCGAGAATATATCAGAATATCATCAATGAATACTATGACAAATGAATCCAGATAATCCTTGAAGACTCTATTCATCAAATCCATGAATGCGGCTGGAGCATTGGTTAACCCAAAAGGCATTACCAAAAACTCGAAGTGTCCATACCGAGTTCGGAAAGCCGTCTTCTGAATATCTTGATTTGATCTTGAGTTGATAATATCCTGATCTCAAGTCGATCTTAGAAAACACTGTGGCTCCCTTTAACTGATCGAACAAATCATCGATCCTAGGTAAAGGGTATTTGTTCTTAATAGTAACTCGGTTCAATTCCCGGTAATCAATACACATGCGTAAACTTTCATCTTTCTTCTTGACAAACAGCACAGGAGCACCCCAGGGCGATATACTCGGTCTGATAAAGCCCAAATCTTGTAACTCTTGCAATTGTAACTTCAACTCTTTCAATTCAGCTGGAGCCATTCTATATGGAGCTTTAGAGATAGGTACCGTTCCAGGCAATACCTCAATTCCAAACTCTATCTCCCGATCCGGTGGTAATCCAGGTAACTTCTCGGAAATACATCCACAAACTCATTCACAATTGGCGTCATTTTGATATCCACTTCTTCAATATTTATAGCTGCCACAACTGGTTTTTCCCATAGCTCCATAAACTTCATACTCCTAGGTCTTAACCTCTCCAATTTTATGTGAAACTCCCTTCAATCAAGCCAAACTTAACTCCGCCTTACTACAATCAATCGTAACCTTGTAATGATTTAGCCAATTCATTCCCAAAATCACATCAAAATCAGATAAAGGCAATACTATCATATCAATAGGCATGTTCACATTTGAAATCACAACACTTATACTTTTACACACACAAGGATGCCTATTTTCAATCACCAACGGAGTAGTCACACACATAACACGATCAATCAACAATTCAGAGGCAAGCTCACAATCATTCATAAAATTTTCAGAAATACAAGCATGAGTCGCTCCAGTATCAATTAGCACATATGCATCCCTATTAGCAACACTCAGTATACCTGCCAAAGTGTCTACTGAGGTGTGTCCTCAATCTGCTGTAAGGCAAAACCCTCGGATTTGTCTTTCCCTTCTCTACATCAACTCCACTCTTCACATTAGGTCGGTCCTTGCAATTAGCAATGTGATGCCCTCTTTGCTTGCAATATGCACAAAAGACCGGTGTGTTTCGGATTCTTGCACTCTCTAGACTTATGCCCAACTTGACCACATGAGAAACATGCATTGGGAGTCCACTTGCAATCGGACAACTCATGAGGACCATAGCACCTAAAACATTTCTTTTCAAATGCAAGTGTAGAGCTTTATATGTCGGCTTTTGATCTCCTTGTCGTCCCATAAATGGCTTCTTTCCTTTACCAACACCCCGATAATTATCATAGGATGAAGTGGAAGCGGGTCTCTTTCCCAGAAATGCAGCTCTCTTTGCTCTTCTAATTCTACTATCGTTCTGAATTTGCTCCATTAGCAAAGCTTTGGCCACCGTATCTGATAGGGTATGCAACTCAAATTTCTTCACTTCACTTTGGATTTCTTCATTCAGTCCATTCTGAAATTTCTGAACTTTCATTCTTTCATCCGGTAATCACCTCCAGCAAAACAACAGTCTACAGAATTCACCATGATATTCATCTATCTTGCTCCCTTGTCTCAAGTTCAACCAATCGCTATCATCCTCTCTCTTACTGAATTCGGAAAATACTTATGAAAAATATATCCTTGAATGCATTCCATGATATGGGTAGTTGTAGATTTCCACTTGTTAATCTCCACCAATTATAAGCCTCTTTCTTCATCATGTAAACCGCTAAATCCACTTTATTATCTTCCGTTCTACTGGCTGCAAATGTTTTCTCAAGCTCCTCTATCCACCTTCAGCTACTGTAGGGTCGGTACTAGTGCCATCAAACTCTGGAACCATCTTGCTAAAATCATGTAATTTGATTTGATTGGATTGATCATTTACAGAAGTAGCCTCATTTGATCTCATTCCCTGCTGGTTACCTTGCTGCATGAGATGCTGAGTTTGTTGATACATCATCATCTGATATTGCTGCATCATGGCCATCATATCCCTCATCATACTGTACATCGAGTTCGGATCACCAGTAGGTATTTGTGACATAGGAGGAATGGGTGGCATAGGTGGAGGTGGAGGAATCTGAGTCGTGGAGGAATTGTGAAGCTGAAGCCGATGCAGGCGATGGAGTAGTCTCACTGCTCGGTGTAGAAGATGAAGTAGGAGCAAATGTAGACGATGACTGTGGTGGTGGCATACTTTCTCTATCAGAATGTTGCCTGGTAGACCTCCTCAACCTGTCCATCTTTACAATTGCATAGATATATTCAACACACATTCACACATGTATCTAAATTCCTAATCACATGCAAAACTTATCAAGTTAACATTTACATTCATACATAAATGAACAAACAATTCAACAAGTCATCAACAAACAATAAGCAATTAGTAACAAGAAACAAATAACAATATATAAAACAAGCAAGAAGGAAATTACACACAACTATTTGGATAACTTAATTCTTTTCTATACTACTTAATTGTGTCTAGGTCAAGTCTTAAATAATCATTACAATTAATAAGCAATTAATCAAACTCGCTCTGATACCAACTGTAAGGACCCGCTATCACCCCTATATTTGAAATAGGAGATAACGGTTCCCCAACCACATATAACCCCTAAGATTATATGTAAGGTTGCCTAAAGGAATTGTTTGAGTAATTGTTTATCTAATTCCATAAATATATTATACAATGGAGACATAAATTTTTTTTTTTTAACCTTAAGCAAAGCAACTACCACACATTTTGGCAAAGGAAACAACTAACTTCTAATAGCTAAATACATACATATATATACATATTACATCCAAAGGCTTCTTACAAGCCTTAACCAAAATCCTCAAAACACAACCCAACTAACACTATAATTACATCAACCAAAAAGAATCACATCTAATCTATTACATTCATAGGGTCCATTGAGTCCATGGTCATCTCTAATCCTCCAACCCATCAAGAAAATCTTCAAAGTCGGTTCCGTACCCCATACTCGTATAGAACTCATCGGAATCATCACCTGAAATAGATAAAATATGAGCCAAAGGCCCAGTACACAAGTAACGAATACAAAATGCGAAGTGATCACACATTCTTAGGCTAAATGCACTATGCAACAATCACTTGTTCATTATTAAGTCTTTAGTTAGTAAAACAACGGGAGTATTCAAACTCCGGACAACAAGGATCTAGTATTACGTCCGCCTCCCTGAGTGGTCCCTACTGTTCATACAGACTAGGCAGCCCCACCTTCCGGCGTAGCCCGTAATACTAGGGGTTCCTGAGTAACGCATCACGACGCTCAGGGGGTTGATATGAGCAGCTCGGATACTCATATCTCCTAAACAATTCTATCCATTAACGAGAAAGTACCCTGCCCCCAATCTGAGCAGGGTGCCGCTCTCCGAACCAGATTCAACGGCAAACAACGACAATCAACACTCATATATCAATAGATTTTCTTAATTTAAGTAGTTTGATTTTGATGCCTACCAGCAAAGAGACAAGCAAGTTACTGCGTACCTGAGATAGCTCGGGAATTAACGGGGTTGACTGGGCAGGATCTATCACTGTTTAATCAATATTAAATTCACACTTAGCTTAAGCACTAATTAACTAGTATAAAATATAAATATATCAAAGAAATCCAAATAAATTAATACAAAGTCATATAAAGCATTTAAGCATCCTATTATATCCTAGATCGCTTAACAAATACGTAATTGATCATATATCAAACTTCGGAAAATTTTAAAGAAAGTTTTAAAAATTCAAAAGCGCAGGGGATACGCTGGCAGCCAAAGCCTGCGGCTTTGAGCCGGTGTTCAATACTATGAAAATCAACACTATCCAACGCTGGCAGTGTTCAAGGGTACGCCGACTGTCTTCAGTCTACGCTGGCGGCTTTAAACCGATGTAGAGTCCAAGTCCAAAATTTTTCAAAACGTCCAGAGAGGTGCAAGCCGTCCGCTTACCCAGATACGCTGACAGCTTTAACACATACGCCGGCGGCTTTGATTCCCAGCAGCCAGCATATAATATGAAAGGTTGAACGCCGGCTGAATTTTCCAGCGAAAGCCGGCGGCGTTCAGTTAGCCTTAAGAAATTTGATTCTGTGGGCTTCCAACACCGCCTCTAGGCCGACAGCGTAGAAACCCCAAATGCCGGCGTACGTTCAAATTTTAGCCTATACGAAAATTGTTTTTGAATTCCCCTGTTTTACTACAACTTTGTTCATTTTTTTAAAAAATTCTCCAAACTAAATTCAAACTTTCCAAAGCTTGTTATAGGATCCAAACACTATCCTAACAACATGTATTCTACTTCTAGACATCAAAACTCTAATCACACTTCCAATTCACAACTCACTACTCAATCCTTCAATCTCCCATAATACTCATCCCCACACATCCACACTCCGATAAGATACAAATTATCACTCCATTAATCACATAATCTCATCCAAACTATCATCATTGCATCAAATCAATCCCACAACAATTATCACCTCAAAATCATATCTATCCTAACATTTACAAACAACACGTTATAGAACATAAAATAAAAGATAAAGGTTGCATTAAACTCACATGATTGAATCTTGGCTTGAAATGATATTCAAATCCTAAAGATTGTAATAAGTCTTGGCTTAGGGTTAAAGATTTTGGGATGAGAAAAGAAGAAAGAAATAAAGAAAGAAAGAAGATAAAAATTCGTATGAAAATAGGACTGCCCAAAAAGGAGGGCTTAACTTGTCCAAATTAAAGTCAATTGTCATCCAAACTTAGCCATTAGGGGTATATTTGTCCTAGAATTAATTTAGGAAAATTCCAAATGCATTTAGGTTGAATAAAAAGTGGGTCTAAGGTTTACAAAAATTCTGTCATACATCTAAACAATTCAAAAGTAAATTTACTAAATTCTAAACATAACACATGCATATTAATTTGAGAAAGACACACACATTCATTACACTATACACACATTTATAGATATCAAACAATAATATTAATTTCATAATACTATACACATATAAATTAACACATTCACTAATTACATTAACTAAGCACACATATATATATTTTTCATTCCAATAACACTTTAGTATGCAATTTAAGGAATTCATGGCTATTTCAATTTGAGGTTTAAAAAATAGGCCCAATTAAATAAACTTAATTAAATAAATTATTTAGCTGGGTCCTCAAATAAATTTATAATAAAAAATAGTATTATATCAAGCCTACAAATATTTTTAAAAATCTATTATTATTTTTTTCTTTCATTTCTCTTTTTTTAATACATTTGTAATGATTTCTTTTTCTTCTTTGTTTTACTTCTTTTTTTTTTAAATCTTATTTTTTTTAATTTGTTGGCTTAATAAAATATTAATTTTTTTACTATAAATTGAAGCCTTAAATGAGCAAAAATGGGGTGTCTACATACCCTCGATAGAGTAATGGATAAAAACGCACAGTTTACTTTAGCAATTCCTGAAATCGAGCTTGATTTTGTTTTATACAAGCCTCGACCAACAGATTACATGCGACCCTTGACAAGTGTTTTTCACATATCATATGCGCGCGTGAAAAGTTTTCACAAATTCTGTTAAAAAGAATTTTTCATGTGTCAATAAAGTAGGTCATGCTTTCTGTGCCTAGTACTCTATAAATAAATGGGCAAGCATGCATTGTAAACTATGTACCTACATGTAAATTAGCATTTTAACATAGATTAGTTTTCTGAAGGATTCTTGAGTGAATGAATTTTCTTTTCTTCCTACTTGAGAATTTCTTATGTTTTATGGGTAAAACCAATTTAACTTGATGTTTGTAATTTCTATGAACTTCTGAGCAATTAATTAATTAATCATTTGAATCTTATTTATTTCTTTTGATTCGCACTTATTTGATAAATTCATGGAGAAATAAACTCCTATAGCTTAGGGATTACGAATCCAATTCCTAATTCAGTTGATTTCAAATGCGTTTTCAAGTTAATTTAATTGGGTGTTTGTAATTAATGACATGAAGTTAAACTTGTAGTTTTTAAAGGAGTAGTGCATTCTTTTAGATCTACGATTGATTTTAATTGGATAGATCGAGAGATCATTCAATTGGATAAATCGATAGATCTGTGGTTGCTAATGGAATCGTTCCTAACTACCTCTTGTCGAGGAGCGTGTGAAGACTTTCTGTCACTTGTTTTAAAAATTCATTGAGTTATTTTTTTCGAAATAATGGATTCTTATTCTTTATTCGGTTCTAATTGGAATTTTAGATTACTGGTTTCAGCTAGATCTAGAACTACTGACTTTAAGAGAAGCTTTAGTTTAAATTAGAGAATTCAACAGTATAAACACACAATTTAAACAGCTTTTAAGAAGTTCATTGTTTTTAATAAATCATTCTGATAAGGAATTGGTGAAGTAACCTGAGCTGATATTCAATAGAAGTTACAAGCTTATTTCTTGTTTTACCCATTAAATGTTTGTGAATACTCCTAACTTAGAATAGTTTCTTTTGCATTATGATTTTCTAAACCTTTCTTTGGCTAGACAATGAGTAAGGTTGGGAGTACACTAGCTGTCAACTATTCCCTTGGGACCGACCTAAATCACTATCTATTATATGGGTGCGCCTGCCTTTTGAGACCGTAGTTATTGAAAACGATTTAGAAAACATTTATAAATTTAAAAAACTCGGTCAATAATCAGTATGAGCTTAATTGAAAAAAAAAAGATTAAATAACCAAGCAATTTTCTAGCGCAGTTGCCGGGGGATGGTGTTGGATTTAGTACTATTTTTGAAGCCCAACATGGCAATAGTGGAAAATCAATTTTCATTTGTTGTTCTAGCCGCTTTAACATTATAAATATCTCTTGTATATATTTCTTGAGATAACCTCCTTTGTTTTTGCATATATTTGTTGAGACAACCTCCTTTGTTTTGCATATATTTGTTTGTTTATTTTCTTTTTTGTACCTTTGCTGTATATATTTATGTTCTTTGTCAGTTCTTTAATTCTTTAATTCTTTTAGTTCTTTTATTGTATATACTTGTTTCTTATTTTGTTGATTCTTTATTCTTTTATTTGTTCATTCTTTGTATATATTTTGTTTTCTTCTTATTTATTTTCAAATAAAATATAGGCATATAACTAGGAGTCAATCTAAATTCTTGTTTCCATTTAATCCAGAACCACGATGTATAGGTCATAAAATCAAACAATTAGAAATGGCTGACCACGGTGAAATCCAAGAAGGTAATGAACAGCTTAGGGTAAACCAACCCCGAACAATGATAGATTTTTGCAAACCCAACCTAAATGGAGCTAATACTAGCATAAACAGACCTAGGGCTACTGCTAACAACTTTGAGATCAAATCCAATATCATCCAAATGGTCCAACAGATGGTCCAGTTTGATGGCCTACAGGATGAGGATCCCAATAACCATCTGCAGTAGTTTTTGGAGATTTGTGATACATTTAAGATAAATGGTGTGTCTAAGGATGCAATCAAGTTAAGATTATTCCTATTTTCCGTAAGAGGAAATGCTAAAAAATGGCTGAATGGATTGCCAAAGAACTCCATCTCCACTTGGCAACAAATGGCTGAGAATTTTATGAGGAAATATTTCCCACCATCTAGAACAGCTAAGTTGAGAGCTGACATTGCTTCGTTCCACTAGATAGACTTTAAAACATTGTATGAAGCTTTCGAGAGATGAAAGAAGCTGTTGGCAAGATGCCTACACCATGGACTGCCTGAATGGACTCAGGTACAAACCTTTTATAATGGATTGAATTATGAGAATAGGCAATTAATAGATGCAGCTGTTGGAGGAAGTTTGAATTATAAATCCCCTGAGGAGTGCTTAAATCTATTTGAAGATATGGCTAATAAACATTGTCAGTGGTCATCTGTAAGAGCTAAGAAGGAGAGATCAGGAGGAGTTTTTGAGATTGATGCCGTGTTAAATTTTACTGCTTAGATTGAGGTTATGAGTAGAAAAGTTGAAAATTTGTCTGTTGGGAGAAACCAAGTGAACATGGTTGAGGATTTATCTGACCAAAATGTTGAAGGAATGACCTCTGAGAGTTGTGAGTTTGTGAATAATTTTTCTAGCCGAAGGACTGACCCTTACAATAATACTTACAATCTTAGATGGAGGAACCATCTAAATTTTCGATGGAGTAATAGTAATTTTCAAAATCAATTGAACCCATCCAATTTTCAGAAACCACCAGTACAAAGGTCGGGAGCTTATCAAGGAAACAAACAATCTCTTGAAGATTTAGTTTTCCAATTTATTAAAGCTTCTAAGAATAGGCAGGATGGAGTAGATACTACCTTGAGAAATCATACTGTTGCTATTTATAACTTAGAGAACCAGCTTGGACAAATTTTCAAAATTCTTTCAGAGAGACCTTCAGGATCATTACCTTCAAATACTAAGCCTAATCTGCATGATCAAATGAAGCAAGGATGGTTTCTAGGATGATTATCTTGCATCTTTTGTTTTTGTTTGATAGATTGATTTGGTTGTTGTGAGAAGAGATAGGAAGGATGACAGAATGTTTGATAGGACGAAAGCAGTCCTAGAACAAAAACCATCGGTAAAACTCTTTTCTGATGAATGAAATGGATTATTTTTGTTATATCATGTGTTTGAATGGAATGGTTGATAAATGAAGTTCTATATTATTTTGTACAAATTTTGTGCAAGTACAAGTTTCAACCTCGACAATTTTGAGGTGAAAAATAAAAGTCAATCCTCATCGTCGAGTCCTTCTATTTGAGCCTCGACAATGTTAAATTCTTTTTGTGAATAAAATAAAGAAATTTTAGCCCTCACATTCTTTAATTCTTTTTAAATAAGCTGCGAATTTGTTTTTAAGTCAAGTGTCGTTTATTCTTTATTTCTTTATTCTTTAATAAATAAATATCCAATAACATGTTTTGTCATTTTCTAATTTAGCTCTTAAAAACTTTTGAAAAGAAAAAGATACTATTCATTATACACTCGTACAAATACTATTCTTGCACTCACAAACATTTTACCAAAAATCCCAAAACCTTTCAGTTTTTGAAAGCTGTAATCATCTCAAGTATGTTCTTTCTTTCTTTCTTTTCTATTTTGCTGTTATTATAAAATGTGCTTTATATTTCAAATTTTTAGGGTTTTTCGAGATTTTTATATGAACTTGATAAAAATGATAAAACTTCTATTTTTAAAGTAGTTTGTTACGTAATGTTTCTCTTAAAACTTTGTGTAAACAGTTACAAACTTCGTTTTCTTCTCGAACTTATTAGTTTTGTCGAAACCCTAACTTGTCTCTGATTACTTAAAATGATGATAGCAAAATAGAAATAAGTGTTTCAAGTATAAGTAAATTTAAACTAATGTGTGTTATCTTTTTGCAGAAAAAATGACACCAAAAAGACAACAAAACCAATTCCAAGTAAGTATCAAAGCTCTCGAAAATTTATCTGCTGAGGATAGAAAGAGGTTTGATATGTTTTTATCCCAGAAAAAGATAATAGAGAATGTTGTAGTTAATTGGCAATTGTTGAGGAAGTTTGGGATGGATGATGAATTTTTAAAGAATTTTGAAGATACTGTATGGAGAAGAGTGTTTGAGATTAAGGAGGAGGTTTATGGTGCACCACATTAGCCTTTTATGGCTAGTTTGAGAATGGAAGGAGAGTGCCTAGTTTAGATAATGTAGTGAAGTTTTACGCCGTTAGATAATATAGAGAAGTCCTAATGAGGACATTCATCCTTGCCATGGGGCTATATGATGATGGAGGGTATTTGGATGCACCAGAATTTAAAGAACTGCCCTTAGAGATACTTGAAGGAGATTTCAGGAGTTTTGTAGAAGAGGAGATTGAATGCAGATTTGCTCCTTCAAAGACTACAAGGTCCAAAGTTAGGAACAAAAGTGTGCAGATGCTACGTTACATGCTAATTAAGAGCATCTTTTCTAAATTGGAAGGAGGGTCAGCAGTCCCTGAAGCGGAGTTGCACCCTATAATCAGTATTGTAAGAGGGATTAAAATAAATGTGGGATTATTGGTAGCCTGTAAGCTAAAGTATCAAGCCACACTGAATTGCAAGGGAATATTCCCTGGTGGCTTGATCACAAGAATTTTGAAAAATTTAGGAATGTGGCCAAAGTAGGGCCCAACTAATCTAGCCTGCAGATAAAAGAGCTTCAAAAGAAAGCCTTTAGAGATTGGAGAATGGTGGAAGTGGGCACCACAATAGAACCAATAATTGTTGCTAACCTACTAGTTAAGCCCCAGCCTCTTCAAGAGTCAGCTGCACTAGCTGAGCAGCAAAATTATGAGCCATAACTTCCCCTTCCACAAGAAGAACCCCTAATAGTACCAATTGAAGCTTCTGCATCAGAAGCTACACAACAATCCTCTACAGCAAGCTTCCACAGATTGGAGAATAAAGTCACTGAGATGAATGGAAGACTTGTAGACTTAGAAAGGAGTACAAAGGAGGGTATAAACGATCTAAAACAGATGATGTCCAACATTTTAGAAGTAATCTCCAAGCTACTTCCACAACCTGCAACATCCAAATCACCCTCTCCACAACCTATTTTGGTAGAGTCACATCTTGATGTTAATGATGCCAGACCTTCATCTCTACCTTCATTACCATACTCCATACGCAGAAACCATACACACAGAAACCCTTGTGCATATAGAAACCACAAACCAAATACACTTACCCCTTGTACATATAGAACCATGCACATCACCATAAACACAAACCCCAAACACAGAACCATTATAACAGTTGGCTGAGTCACCTACTCAGAACATTATTGAGGACAATGAAGCCATTGTTCAACCTGAAACACAACCTATTCTTTTCCCTCAACCACCAATAATGGAGGCTGTAGAATCAGCTCCAATACCCATAATACAAACACCAATAAAGAAGAAGAAAACAAAGAAATCAGCCCACAAGAAAAGGAGAATGATCCTTCATGAAGATCCAGAATTGGATGTAGTTTCAACACAGCTAGTTATATTAAAGATAACAGTGGAGCCAGTTTTAGTAAATGCTCTAGTTATTCCTTCAACAAAAGACTCCGATAATGAGTACAAGCTCAGGCTGTTAAGTAATTTAGTACAAAATGTTGGGCTAGAGGAAATAATGGCAATAGAGGACAGGCCTAATGTTGAAGAGTCCAATCAAACTATCATGATAAGGCAAGAAGAAGAAGAAGTAATAGAGGAAGTAGCATCTCCTTAACAATCATTAACCAAAGAAATAGCAATAGAGTCAGTTTTAGCAGATACTCTAACTATTTCAGATGCTACATCTCTTCGACAAGCACCACCTAGGTGTGCAATTTTAGAGGTTGAAGCAAGAATGGCTGTAGCGAAGGCTAGAGGAGAGGAAATGGATAGGCCACGACAAGAAAGAATGCGTGCACTGGAGCAGTAGCGGTACGAATATAGAGAAAGAGAAAACCAGAGGTAGTTAAAGGATGAGTGATGGTCCAAAAGAATCCCCGAGGAGTACACTCTAGTATGGGATAGAATTGAAACTTACTATCCTCCACGCCTACAAGTAGAAGTAGCAGCTAAAGATGAAGTGATTGCAAATCATGAAGAGGGAAGTACTCAAATAGAAACTCCTGTGACTCATGATTCTGAAGAAACAAGTAGAGCTGGTCAATAGCCATAGCAACAACTACTTCTTAATGCCCCTCAGTAAGACTAAGAAGATTCGTTTACAATTAATCAAATGTTAGATGCTACAAGAAGAGAAAGAAAGAGAAAAATAAAGGAGGATATTGAAATGAGATTTAATAAATCTCATCAAAGATCGGAGGAGAAGAGAAAAAAATTTTGCAAATAAGGGCTGATATTATCGGAGTTGACATCGGAAGATTAGAAAAAGCTATAGAGGCTGAAAGAAAGAAAAGAGTAGAAGCCCGACTGCAATCTCAATCATAGCAAATAAATGAGTCATCTCAGCCAAAAATAAATCGAAGCTCTTAAAAGATTAGAAGAATTGGCTGAAGATGATGAGAGCTTATATGATGACAACCTGCTGTATAGTGATGATGAAGAGGAAAGGAGGAGAGGAAGAAGCTAATAAGAAGAGATTAGAATAATTGGAGAGTGATGCTGCCTATGCCTAAAGAAATTCAGGAAGAGCTAGATAGAGAAGAAAGGGCTATACAATAAAATAAAGGAGTCAATCCCTCTCCTACAGCAGATTAACCCTACCAACCAACAGATCCTACCAGTGAAGCCCCTAGAAGTCAAGTCAGTAGAGATAGAGGTAGAGCTAATGAAAGAGGCAGAGGAAGGGTTATTAATGAAAGGGGTAAAAGACAAGGAAAAGGTGGAAGGGGTAGAAACCCCTATGAAGACGTTCCCAAGCCAAAAAGAGGAAGATGAAATGAATTCAATAGGAGTTTTCGATATTGGCTAGGAATAGATCCTTAAATCTTTTTTCATTATTCTTTATTCTTAAATTTTATTGTAATATATGTAAAATATTTTATATTCTTTATTCTTTTTAATAAACTGCAGATTCTTGCTTTTTTATGAATTACTTTTGTCCATAACTCTATCGATGCTCTGATTGAGCCTCGATAATAACATTTATTGTGCCAAGTTTTTGTTTTAACAAACTTAAACAGGCTTCGATGAGACAAGTTTGACCCTTGAGCTTACACAGAGAGAAGTTTTCTTCACTTCCCAATTTCTTTTAAATCTTGCTTTAAATAAAAATTGATTTAATAATTAAAATCTCTATCTATTTATATTGTTTAAACATTGAGGACAATGTTTATCTTAAGTGTGGGGGAGGGTTAGGCAAGATGAATGGGTCTAATAAATGAATTAATTGCATATAGAGGACGTACCGATATAGATCAATTTTCCCATGGAAATTCATAAGAACTCAATGAAACGGTTACAATTTGACAAAATGTTTCAAAAAATCAATTAGCTAAATGATTTATGAAGTTGTCTTGAAACTGAACAATTTTTACTTTGTTTAAACCAATTGATAATATATGTATGAAGTAGTGTTACTTATTATTTAGTCTAGAATTTTACAGCTGGAATTAGTTTAAGGTCCTTTGTAAGGTTACTCAATTTTCTTATAAAAGCTTAAATGATCTGTATGTTTTCTAATTTGGTCATTTTGAGAGCCATTTTAATTTTTGGTGAATGTTCAAATGATGACCATAACTTAATAATTTTTCCTTTTGTGTAATAATTAAAAACAAAACAAAAAATTAAATATAAAACTTGTGCTTAGAGTTGGAATGGGCTTGGGTTGGTTCCTCAGAAGAGCAACTTCTTATCCCTTCTTTCAATTTCAAAAGCCAAAAAAAACTTAAGCAAAAAGATGTGGGCAACACCCCATCCAAAGGTAAAGAAAAGATGTAGGCAAAACCCTGTACCTCTAAAGTTTTAAATAATCAATAAAGATAAGGAATAAAAAGCACAAATAAGGAAAACGATTCAGGAGATGAACTAATATACATGCGTTTACCTTAGATTACTCTGCGTAGAGAAATGATTAAAAGACTACATTCTTTTACGTATACGGGGATAAAAGTTGATTGAGTCTCTTCTTATTCTGATTGATCTTCTGAATAATTTTTGCTTTAGAATTCTTTATTAAATAATGAGGGTAAAAGCAAATTTACATAGATAAGCCATTTGATTTCTATAAAAGTAACCTTATTTCAGTCAGTAAAGACGATTGGATTCTTCATAATGCTGAGATGATTTGCGCTTAAAGTATTCAGGTGAAATAAACCATTCATGATTTATTTTCTTGATAAGCCTTGTGATTTTTTGTTTTAATTGCTTGAGGACAAGCAAAGGCTTAAGCGTGGGGGAATTTGATAAGTTATTTTTATTCTATATTTTTCATAGGATTTTGAGCTCATTTTGCTAAGAATTTTAGAAAAATCCTATAAAAGTTACGTTTTTTATAAATAATATTGTTTTAAAGCTCTTATAATCCAATGAGGAATAATCAAAGTGTTTTAAATCAGATTTGGAGCAAAAACAACAAGTAAAATCAAGATTGTAGAAGCCGAGCCCTGTGAAGTCACAACTGATACCAAACAAAAAAAGAAAATAACAAAAATTGGTCTATCAAGCCTTAACTGCAAGCTCTCGACATGACCCTCAACTTCAGTCGAAGTGATTGTGCATCATTCTGGAAAAAATACACTGTCGAGCGTCAAAGTCGAGCCTCAAATCTCAAACATCGACAAGTGCTTTTACAGACCAATTCCTCATCAGAATTGCCTCGAGCCTTAGTAATACGAGCCTTGACTTTTTCAATTTTATCCTCAATAGAGCAATGAATAAAAAACACAGTTTACTTTATCAATTTCCTGAAGTTGAGCTTCATTTTGCTTTATACAAGCCTCAACCAGTAGATTACAAGCGACCTTCGACAAGTGTTTTTCACAGATCATATACGCGCGTGGAAAGTTATCATAAATTGTGTTAGAAAGAATCTGTCACATGTCAATAAAGTAGGTCATGCTTTCTGTGCCCAGTAGCCTATAAATAAATGGGAAAACATGCATTGTAAAATATGTACTAATAATGTAAATTAACATTTTAATGTAGATTAGTTTTTTGAAGGATTCTTGGGTGAAACAATTTCCTTTTCTTCTTACTTGAGAATTTTTTCTGTTTTCTAGGTAAAATCAATTTAACACAATGTTTGTAATTTCTATGAATTTCTTAGCAATTAATTGATTAATCTTTCAAATATGATTTATTTCTTTTGATTCGCACTTATTTTGATAAATCCATGGAGAAATAAACTCCAACAACTTAGGAATTACGAATCCAATTCCTGATTCAATTGATTTCAAATGTGCGTTCAAGTTAATTTGATTGAGTCTTTGTAATTAGTGACCTGAACTTAAACTTGTGGTTTTTAAAGGAGTGGATCATTCTTTTAGATCCATGATGGATTTCAATTGGATAGATCGAGAGATCATTCAATTGGATAGATATGTGGTTGCTAATGGAGTTGATCCTAACTACTTCTTGTTGAGGAATGGGTGAAGACTTTCTATCACTTGTTTTAAAAATTCATTGAGTTGTTTTTTCCGAAACAATGGATTCTTATTCTTTATGCGGGTCTAATTGAATTTCAGATTACTGGTTTCGGCTAGATCTAGAACTACTGACTTTGAGAGATGCTTTAGTTTAAATTAGAAAATCCGGTGGTATAAACACATAATTTAAATAGCTTTTAAGAAGTTCATTGTTTTTAAGAAATCATTCTGATAAAGAATTGGTGAAGTTACTCTGAGCTAATATTTCATAGAAGTTACAGTCTTATTCTTATTTGACCCATTAAACGTTTATGAATACTCTTAACTTAGAATAATTTCTTTTGCATTATGATTTTCTCAACCTTTCTTTGGCTAGACAATGGGTGAGGTTAGGAGTACACTAGCTGCCAACTTTCCTTGGGACCGACCTAAATCATTATCTATGCTATGGGTGTGCTTGCGCTTGTGAGACCGTAGTTATTAAAAACATTTGAGAAAACATTTATAAATTTGAAAAACTCTGTCAATAATCAGTATGAACTCAACTGAAAAAAAGATCAAACAACCAAGCAGACACATTTAAATTCGTGTTGTTTTCGAGCTCAACCTATTTATTATTTATGTTGATTTTGACTTACCCAAACATTTTATAACTTTGTCGTGTTGTTTAGGTTCATTGGTTGAGTCCTAAAATGTTGTACTAACATTTTGACAGTTTGGAGACCTCATTAATGAATTCCATGAATATGATGAGGGGGATTGTCAAACTAAGTGGAGCGTATTCAATGTTAGTTTCTAGACCAAAATGATTTCAGAAGGTTTTAGAAAAGTTTGGAAGATCCTAGAAGAATCTAGATTGTCCAGATACATTGTAGCATAATAGGTAGGGTAGTGAATGTAACTACACAAGTTAATAAGATTTGATTGAAACTATTAGAACAAATAAATTTATATCGTCTATTTTAAGAGCCTACTTGTATATGTATATAGAGGTGACATTGTTAATGTGTGTGTGTTTTTAGATTGAACTTAGCCTTTTTGTGTGAATCAAAATGCTAAATGCAGAATAAGAGCATCCTAAATACTAAACTCTTAACACAATTACATAAATACTCAAATTAGTGAAAGGATTCAAGAGCGTTTAATTATTGGGAAAAAGATAAATTTGGTACTTAAATTTTACATAAAAATTTAATTTGGTATTTGATATTTAAAATTGTCAATTTAATATCTAATATAAGTTTTTATGGATATTTTTACTATCTTACTAATACAATTTACTTTGTTTCCTAACATAAAAAAAAAATATATATATATATTATATCAGTACTAGACAGTTTCGGGGCATTAGTAAAAATTTAATAATATACTACATTTTATATGTTTGCAGACATGACAAATCATATTAAAAAGGTAATAAAAATATCCATAAAAAGTTTGATTTAATTAAATTGATTTTTTCAAAATTCATTTACTAAATTGAAATTTTTTCTAAATACCAAATTTGAAATTTTTCCTTTAATTATTATCTAATTATCTTTTAATTTCTTTATACATTAATTATATCATTTAATTAAATATATTTAATAATATTATTTTATTAAATTAATTACTAGTTCACCTTCACCAATAGGAAACTGTAAGATATGATATCCCATGGTCAAACGGAGTCATTATTTGTTAAATAAAATAAATAAATGGATGTGGCCAAAAAAATAAATAAATAGATAGATAAAAGCCAAAAGAAAAAAAAAAAAAAAAATAGAGACGAGATTAATCAAAAGACGTGATGGTGTAGAAAGATAAGATTACTATAGTTATAGTGATATTGTCACCCTAACAAAAGAGTTTAACTTATTTATTTATGAATTATTTTTATTGTAGTGATAATTATATAATTTTTTTTAAATGTTATAATTCTTTTTCTTATCCCTATCTAGGTATAACAAGCCCACAAAACAGTCTCCTGTATCAGTGTTGTTTCCCTATTAATTTTATGCTTGATCATCAAGCAGCAGAGCTGGGCACCCGAAGCTAAAATTTCAAGGTATGACTTCTGCTCCAAGCCATGTCAAATTGTCCATATAAATAATATTAAATCAGCAAGAAGGAGATCATTTCCAAATTGTCTTCGCTTCACTCCTTCGCCAGATCGCTTCGATGTAATCATTTCATATTGTGAGCTCATTATCATCAAGTAAGAATTCGATCGTGTAAGATTTCAATGCTGATTATAAATCTAATCCTCGTAATCAAATAGGGTTTAGGGTTATTCTGGGTTTTTCTTCCCCCTAGTTTAAGTGCTTATACTTTGTGCGCCAAGTGTTTGATAAAATGTCTCTTTCTTTTTTTTTTTTTTTCCAAGCTTAGCTTTGTAGGATTATTTTTTGGATGAGGTTGTCTATTTTTCAATACATATAATGTTTGCACTGATCGGATGCTATTGCTTATCTCGTGATTCAATGTTATGGTTTATATAACCCTGTGTGCTCTATTGTCTTGTTGGCTGAGTCCGTATAACTTGTGCAATTAGTACTTGTGAGAGTAAGAGGAAAAGACGAATGCTTAAGCCTTATAATAGATGTGAGCAGCAGAAGGGTTCGTTTATATTGTTATTGAAAGGGAAGTTCTTGGTTAAGATTCCGACTAATGCTAGTTTTATGTTAATATCTTCGGCATAAGCTGCCAGTGTATCATAAGAGCTGGCATGTTGTGGCAAGAAGAAAATGTTGAATTATAGCAGTTGTTTATATCGGGAAGGTTAGGAAGATTCTTTAATTATATCTGGATAGAAATCTTGAGAACTTCATATTTATAGACTTCATGAGTGATAATACATTGAGGCGGACTTTTTTTTGTTTTTTTCCTATGGACAAAAGTCTTTTTCTTGTGTAAATAATTTAATGGATGATGGTGCGATTTGGTTGTTTACGTGTTGGAGGAAAATAATTGTCCTCTTTATTTCTGGACATCAAGATTTTTATACTTAAGGTATTACCATTCCTTGTCTTCAGGTATCGAGAGAGATGGATACTCAGAACAATCAACAAGTTAAGCAGCCAGTTGTAACTGGTTCTTCCTCCACTATCACTTCGTGTCGCAAGAAGAAGAAGGATGATGCCACTTTTCTAGAGGATTTGAAAGATCACATTGACGAATTTATGAGTGCTTCAATGGACGAACACAAAAGTTGCTTCAAGAAGACTGTTCAGAAGGTTTACTCTCTCTTGCATTTTTAAACTGTCCTATTGTCATTGAACATAGTATCAAACTGTTTCCATATTTTTTCTCCCCTTTCAGATGTTTGGGATGTCTAAGGTTGTTGCTGAGAGGAATGCTGCCACCCAGGAAGTTGAAAGCTCTCTTGCACTTCGAACCACAGTGTCAGACTAAAACAGTTCTGTTCATCTTTAATGGCTAGATATGCTGGTTTTCTTACTTCTAAAGCTTGATGTCCAACTTTAGCCTGTACTCATTTCTTTTACATGTGAATCTAGACTGTTGTATTGAGTTCAATGATGCATACTGATATTGTGTAGCCATGTATAGTTTGGCTAAACACTTCTCTAGAGATTAATCTTTCAATTTCTAGTCAAGTATTTTGGTGAAAATCTCTACTTGTCCCGGAAAAAATTTCTTCTTTGTATGTTGAAATTCTTTTCTTTTTCAATTGACCATGGTGCTTAGAATAAGACGGAGATCTGAATTTGTATGAAAGGACACAGAATCTTTATCAGTGGATATTAGGATGTTTAAGGCTGATATGGATTTGGGATGAACTGTACGTGGTTGGTATGGTATGGGGGCATACCGGTTTTCTACTTTATAAGAGTAGGTTCCTATGATTTAGAACCAGAGCCTACCTTGGGCTGGAAACATAGGCCCCCTTGATACTTGCATGCTCCAATACCTTAATGAATTTCAAATATATTCATTAATATCTTATTTAATAAGATTGCTTCTCAATATTTAATCAAGAACTTCATGAATTTTAATTACCAAGTCAAGCAGTTGAAAAAATAAATTGATAAGCTCTAAGAGCTAATATTGGTATCTTTCATAATGATCAAATGGAGAGACAAAGTAAAATTCAATATAGAATGCAAATGAAAAGGGTGTGTGTAGGGATTCTATTTTTTCCCCCCCTCTTTTGTGGTTGCATTTAGAGGATCGGGTTATATCAGCATTGGGCTGAATCTGACCATAAGTTACAGGCCATTGGGCTTGGTTTGTTCTTAGGATTAACTTAAACTGAATACAATATATAAATTTGTGTGTACGTTGGAGGTTAATGTTGTCTATATGCAATAAAAATCTACATAGTAACATTATACTTGATGTATATACAGGTTTTGGGTGGTTCCCGGGCATACCTTCTCTCTTTCCTTTAAAAGTGGAATATTACTTGACGATAAAGTTTGATGTTTGCCTTGAAACCTACAAGCATTATAATATCCATTGGGTTTGATAGTCCAATGGGCTTTGATGCATAAGCCTTATGGAATTGTGGATTGAGGTATGGGGGATATTGATAAGAGAATGAACCAGAATTTGTTCCCAGTTTTCCTATTACGTTAGTGCCCATTGAACAATAGCATGGCTAAGAATGGTAATGCTGAAATAAATGATGTAAAAAAAGAGGTCCAGATAAAATGATTTGTTTGGAGAAAGAATGAATGATGTTGATCAAATTGCCATCCAATTGGTTCTTCAGAATCTGGAAAAATAGTAGTGTCCCCAAGCAGGGTTTGCAACAAGTGCTAGAGGTCTCTCATAATCCTTGGTTGAACAAAATAAGAGAGATACTCAGTGGCTGACATTTGGGTATTTGGAAATTCTTCTAGGGATGGAAAAGTACATGAAGTAATTGAAGAGTTTTTCTGTCTCAGCCTGTGGTGCATTATTCAATAAGCTAAAAAGCTTGATGACCCTCTTTCATTTAGCTACATGAATAATTTTTCCATTTCTATTAGAGATTTGCAATAATGAGATTTATCCTCACAATGAGGCTTGGATATTTATACATTCCGTTGAATGCTAAAAGACATAACACTAGTTCTAATAATTGACGTGAGATCAATAGGTGGATCTAGAGGTAGGACGACTCTTATAGAAAATATTTATGATGGAACTGTGGAGGACTAAGAGATCTCTTATAGCTAAGTAAAGTGTACGTCAGAGCCCACAATCTGAGTCCTCTAACGACTATTAATTAAAAATGCAAGCAGAGGGGTTGTGGCAGGTCTAAAACCCAAACCCATTGTGTATCCTTGTTAATATCGAAGCCCGTCCTAAATCATATATGGTTTTCTATCGCGTACCTGAAATCCACCCGATAGTTTACTAGGATACCTACTCACATCACAATCGGATTTTTCAAGACTAAGAAAATAATACTCTAGCATCACAGTCTGATAGAAATATCCAACCCCAACTTGCGGGAACAAAGTTAGAAGTTAAAAGGCCAAGGAAAAAAGAAACAAAGGGTTTGCTTCACACGATTTGACAATTAGTGGCAAGCAAAAAACTTGTAAAGGCTGGACACTGTATTCAAGTATGCTAAGATTATAAAGAATAACTAAACCCAACAAAAAGCCAATCTATTCCAAGATGCCTGAGAATAATATTACAATGAAAGAGTGAAAGGAACATCCATTATTAATATTCCTAAAATCACAAAAGACAAAAAAACCTGCTTATTTCTCTCTATTTTGTTCTTGAATGCTAGACAAAAAATCTCATTACTCATTTACTATTTTGTTCTTCAGTCTTCACGATTTGTAAATAGGTAGATTAAGCAATCGATGACTATTTGGGTTTTAGAATTTCACTTTTAGAGAAATGCTTTAATTCTTCTATTGCAGCTAGGATTGCATTGTCACCGCTCAGTAAAAATTAATATGTAAAAGTAGACTGAAAAATATAAATGATATGTCGGGTGTAATGGGTTTAGCTTCCTATTAGGATGTCACTATTTCTTGAAACCTGACTTGAATACCTGGAAGTCTTAAATTTTTCCAAAACTGTCCCAAATTCTGTAAGGAATTATCATATCTGGTAAATATCGGGTCAAGTTCCTTATAAGAGTACTCCTTTCATCCCTACCATGCCTCCTGCACTGGCCTGACCTGTATTACAATCCACCAACCTGTCCATATGAGCTTGGATCGACCACACAGAGGAGGATGCAATGAGACAAAAATAGTTTCTATATGTTCATTTTTCTTCTTATCCTATGCAAACATGTAATTTTGTTGCTTTATGTAGACAAACTCACTACCTACATGTACTAAGGTCTGATACAAAATATTTGATTTTTGTAGTAATAATCTAGGATAAGATTATACTCTTGCAGGGTCAAGGGTCACTATAAAATCTAGCAAGTAGCCAATGGGAAAGAATATGTCTAAGTGCATTTAACCTGACTATTGAATGTCGTTGTGCCAAGTAAAAATTCGCTGCCACATAAAGTTCTTAAGATTTAATAAGAGGTAGATTCTTTGAGTTCGACCCCAGCCGCAGTCCAGTCAATGCTGTTATGTATCTTTCGGAGGATAAGTTCTGGTTTACTCATTCTTATCAGAAAAAGCTGACATCTTCAATCCTATCAAAAGCTAAAACCAAATGCTCGGCTAAACAAATCCCATGGGGAAGCAAAGGTCAAGGAAAATTACTGCAGAAAGGCATGCTAATGTTCACTTGTGGCCCACCAGAATCTTGGTTCCATAAAAGCAAACCTTTTTACTCTAGATTAGATTAGCAAATTAGTGATAACACTCCAGCTGTTTGATGCAGCTTTTGACCATTTGGATCTGCAGATATTGTGTTTAGCCTAGGAAAGAGAAAGACATTATTTAGGAAACTTGATTATAGCATGATTGGTGCACCTAAGATGGGACTAAATGCTGATTATCTAGGCTACCCTGCCAATTCCCCTGTCAACTGTATGCATTTACCAAGTCTATGGCTCCATAAAAAACTTCTATCATTAATTATGAACCGCCGATCCAATGTCATGTTTCATCGCCCCTCTTATGTTTTATATACTCCTCCATATCTTGAAGCTGGAATCACTTGTCAAACTTGCCCCAAACATCTGTAAAATCTAAAAATGAAAATACGTATTGGACCCCTAGGCTCCTATTCACACAAGCATCATTTTCTCTGCATATTCCTCGAATTTCGCAATATTATTTCTCCAACTAGGTCCACCAAACAATATCTTACGTTCAAATATTCTATAAGAAAGCAACCGATGGCGGCTGGTTTTGGACTAGTCGGAATCGACCCCCCTAAAGTCTCCAAAGAAGTCAGCAGGTTCTGAGTTTCCAGATACTTAGCATCTGCAGAGATGCTTAATTAAGAGGAATTCATTAGGTGGTTTCCTTTAGATATATATACATGACATATAGCACTCCACGAAACACAAATAGGGCATGATTAAAGAAAAGCTGAGATAACAATTACAAATCAACTTGCAAATTGAGGACCACAAAATGGAAAAAGAGAAGTCCTAGCTTAGGGGGAAGAGACAATCACCATATATCAAATTCTAGAGAAGATTGCTCACAGGACGATAAGGATTCCAATATTGGAAGGAAGATGTGTCTTTGAATTAACACTTTTCGTATAGATTCCTAAGAAAAATTTGCAGTTGTTGCTTTCATCTAATCATTATTGGCTACCCCATTTGAGTGTGGCCGGTATCCAATGACCTTGACATTTGCAACTTGACATGGGGTCGGAGGGCCACTTTTTCCCTTTTACATTTGTGTCATAATTACTAAACTAATTAATCTTGTTTCTGAGTTGAAAGTTCTTAGAATAATCCGGGATTATATTATTATCGTTTTATATTTCTGAGTACATGCGAATTAAATTATTCTTTTGTTCTGCTTCTTCATTTGGAAGTACTATTATTCCACTGTTTTTTATGGGAAATTTCTTGCTTTATAAGGAATGTTGAGATGTAGAAGCAGTGGTTTTTTGCTTTTTATTCAGTCAAAATTTGTGGGTTTTCCTGTGCTTTTAGATGATAAAAGATGGCACCACATATAATTGAAAGAAGGAATAATGCTCTCTGCAACTTTACTTGATGAGGGCATTAACTTGCTTACGATTTATTCAATCTTCAAGCAGGACGGTTATTTTTTTCAGGATTCTACTGACGGTGAATGGACCAAGCCATGATCTACTTGCTAGATATTCAGCATATGTAGGTCTATAGGTTGGGGTCAATCTAGCCAACTTGCTGCCAAATTATCGTATAATATCGCACCGCCAACCTCTTTAAAGGTCCAATATTCGCTTTCCACTTTATCATTGCAGATGGTTCTTTAGCTTTTCTCTGAAAATTTGGCAATTTCTTGGGACTGGAAACTAGACTTCCACGTAAAATGATTTTATCATGGTCCTCATGAAAGTACTAGGATATCAACTTATATGGCTATAGATTGCAGCCCTCAATCCTGATGATGATGAGTACATAATCCATGACTAAATGACAAAAAAAGATGGCCATATCTATAAACAGCTTAAAAGTCATCTGGTTATGGTATAACCATGAACAAGTTAAATCATTGTTATAATGTTGAACTATGAGTTCGAACTCAATTAAGTTTAAAATTTTAAGCTTAAAAAGTACTCGAAGTGGCACTATACAAATTTAAGTCCACTCGGTTAAGCTTGTATAAGTTTAAAAATATTTTCAATTCTTATTAAAATAATGTTAATATCCCAACTTGTTTCGAACTCTTTTAAAGTTTATTTTTTACTTGAGCTCAATTAGATTTACAAGTTAAATCAAGTTAAATATTATAAATGATAAACTAGATTCGATAAACTACTCAAGAACTTCGAGCTCAAACTTGATTCTTATAACGAATCGAGTGAGCATTAAATAGTTTGTGAACCAATTGGATTCATTTACATGCATATTTATGAAATCACCCATATAGTAATGGTTTTTCCATGAATTTAATGCGTGACCCATAGGATAGTGAGACCCGTCTGTGGTTGTATTCACTAGTTTGCAGACCTTGTTATCCTAAGTGTGATTAAACCGAAAAACAAGCATCCATGGAGGGATGGTTCCCAATGTTGGAGTTTGTGACCCGTTTTCAGTAGCTGTTTTTCGTAGTCAAATGTATAATGAATGAATATTTGACTATACATTTATTATTCATTCATTATACATTTAAGAATCATAATTTTGATATTTGTATAATGAATGAATATTTGACTATACATTTATTATTCATTCATTATACAGTTAAGAGACATCATTTTGGCATTTATTGTCGGCTAACTGTATACACATATAAATATGTGTTTTGTTAGGGTTTGTATGAGAGTGAGAAAATGAGAGAGTTTTGATTTGTAATTTGTTACTCTCTCTCTTGTACTCCATTATCGACATATAGTGAATTCTCTCACCTCTGCCTGTGGTTTTTCCCGATTTGGATTTTCCATGTAAATCTTATGTGTGCTTTATCATATCTCTTTGCTCTTGCCATTGTTTGTCTTTTATAACACCCAAACATCCAACTTTTGCTATGAAGCATGCATCTCTTGGTGGAAGAGCTATTATTCTCATCACTTGGTGCATAATCAGACATTAGCAGGCATCAATATTTATGGAAAAATTTTGCATCTAACTGGAAAGCTGAGATTTTTTTCCATTTTCCTTCGATACTAAGTTGTATCTTGACTTTTCATTGCCTCTCAATTTAAGCCAGTGAAATCCAAATCCTTGCAAGATATGGATTCCAATATACATCTACCCAATGTCAGGATAAGACAATGTATACAGTTGTATTCCTATAGATGTTTTCTTCATTGGACATGGCTTGAGAAAAAACAAGGCAAATAAGCCTACACTAAGAGGACAGAGTATCCCTTCCAATAAGGGACGGTCAGAGATTCCCCAGTTATGTCTTCTAGCTCTCTGGTATTTACCATAGAGACGCAATGAAGAGAAATATTGGCCAAAATAAATAAACAAATAAAGTGTTAATTATGAAAATCTTATTTGTGTTTTAATTTATTTGCAAATTGATGATGCATTTCTGCTTCTTTTTTTTTTAACAAGTAGGTAGATAGAGTTTTATTCAAAAGTATTAATATAATAAATAATGTTAAAGACACATGTTAGTATCTTATTTGTCTAAAAAAAATTAATTTAATAAAATACGTTAGTAAATAAAATTAAAAAAAAATTCAATGCATTTTTAAAAAGCTAGAAAATTGAAAAAAAAAAGATACTAAAATTAATTTTTAGATAATACCAATATTCTTTAAAATATTAAATAATACTAACACTTTTAATTGAAACTCAGATCTATTTTATATTTATCAAAAAAATTTGCATATAAGCCGAAACACATTGTAATTAGCCGATAAATAAATAAGAAAAAAACCAACAAACTTGATTAATGATATTATGACAGTTTACCAGTTACAACAATAAACTTATGATTAATGGATATCATTAAGTAAAACTTTCCTTCAATAGTTTGATTTAATCATTAATTCGTTATTAGAAGTCTAGTATGAATTTTGTTGATATGGTTGGCATTCTCATATTTGAAGTTTTTAGAAAATGTCCTTCGTGAAGGGGCTTAATAAAAATAATAACAATAACAACAACATCAACAAAAACAACAACTACGAAATAAGTCTCGATCTATCTTATCTGTCAATCATTGAAATAATTTGACGGGATTCATCCATGTTAAGTGTTTATAAATATTCAGCATTTTATTCTCATTTCCTATTTTTAGAGAAAGAACACAAACAACATTCTATAAAACATACTCTACTCTTTAGGATCAAACAGACAAATTAGATGACTTTCACTCCAATTGCTTAAGAACTCTAAGGTTTACATATGGGGTCTCCTTAAGCTTCTTTATTTGTAACTGGTGCATTCGAGATACTAAGACTATGTGTTCTTTCTCTTCTTTATTCTATCTAAACCATCTCATCATTAAGTGTCTCTCTTCATTAATAATTTAAAGTGGCGTGTAAGGCATGGGATTCACGTGACATATGCACGGCTATATATTAGTAAAAACCCTACATCTACGGTTTTGTCGAGATTAAGTGCCCTTATCTGCATATTATGTCTTACCCTCAAATTCAATTAATATCTTGTATTCTTCATTAAGGTTTAATTAGAGGGAATTTGATATTTGTAAAACTATTTGTTTTTCTATCGCGTATTTTTAACTTGCTCCGAACGTTTATTGAAAAGATTGTGGTGGACTTTGGATTATGTTAGAGTAAATACCTATGAGGAGGGCAAAATCTTGAAGATAACAATATTATACATATATATAATTGTTTTTTTTTTTTTTCTATTTTTTCAAAATTTGAAGGCAAATTTAGTCCCTCCATGCTATTCTACTTTAACCCATGCGCGTTCTGTCCATTCTGAAGCTGATATTTTCCATCTTTGTCGTAAGTGCAATGATGGATATAAAATTACGAGACTACTTTTGCTACATTCAAACTACGACAAAATAAATAAATAAATAAAGTTTTGCGGCATTTAATTTTTGTTAGCAGAACACACACTTGCGATTTGTGTGTTAAAAATATTAAGAACCTTTGAAAGTAATTTGACTTTCAATCAAATTGTAAAAGTTAAAATTTCAATAGTCAATTTTAAAACATTTACAAAATTTTCAACCATTAATTTTAACAGTTAAGCTATAAAATTCTTTACAATCATGTATTTGAGTTATAAAATATTACTATTTAAATATTAATATATGCTCATTGATAACTGTTCTTTCCTTATTTCTACCACTCGGATCATGAGTTCGTGATCCGCTAATACATTTTTTTATCAACTTCGCAAATATCAACTTACTTGTTTTCAAAATTATTAATAATTATTTTACTGTTTGTTGTAATAACTATTAGTAATTTATTTTTTTGACATGGCGAATTGTAATTAGTCATGTTTTGATAATCCGTAATATTAAAGCTTCAACCTGTTTATTGTATTGCATAATTAATTTTAATTAATTACTAAAATGTATTTTTTGACTATATATATATATATTATATCTTTTTATTTCTATGAGTAAGTAATTATTAAAAACATTATAAAAGGAAATTATATATTAAAGTTGACAATTTCTTGAAATAATCAATGCTCTAACTAAGTGGGAGAGGAAAAAAATAAAAAAAAGGAGATATATATTAAAAATGTTTTACCATTTCGACCCAATATTTCTAAGTTGGATTACTGTAATATATATGTATTAATTGCTTTGTCTAAATTAATATAATAGAATAACAGGTGATGTGGAAAAGTAAGAAACAAACTCTTGCTTGTGCTTAAACAATATTGACAACGACAACCAAAATGAGATAATTATTGTTTAAATTCCGTCTAATCATAGTTACATTTTAGTTCAAAAAATTCTGTCTAACGAGATGCATCTACTTTAATTGTTTATCTGATTGCATAAAAAGTTAAAATAGCCAGATAATAAGCCAGGCTGATGAGCTTGGTTTTGATCTCTAAAAAACTTGAAGCCCCTTTACCTGCTCGTTGTTGTTGGTTTGATTGCTAAATATGGAAAGCAAAAGGACAAGCATCATATTCTATCTAATTAGGGTAAAGAGGAACAACCGGGATATGAAGCTATCTACCATAGCTATATCTTTGTAGTTACAGAGATTTCCCATCTTTGAAATTACAGCTGATGGATTGAAAGATATCCTAGCTAGTACTTGTAGACCGTGCTTTGTGTACTATCCGAATTTTTTTTGCTTTAGCAAATATCATCTTCATTCTTTGATTGTATTTGCATTCCAAGAAGATATTATTCCTTCATAATGTCAACTGAAGAATGGCTCATTGGCACCATCTGAACAGCTGGATTGTTTATATAAGAAATGGAAGTGTGAAAAGCATATATGAAACTTCACTGGAAATGATTTTCTCCTTTTAAAAGTGGAATTCATTTTTTTTTTTCCTTTTCAATTTCCATAAATATTTTCCAGATCAATTAGCAACTATCATGCCATCTTCTTTCCCCATTATTTCCATTACATTCATTACCAGCTATCACAGTTATTATTTGCCATTTAATTTCCCACCTTCGGTTATTGTTAAAATTAACGAGTAATGTAAAGCAATTTCTTGTACTTTTTATTTTAGAGAGTGATTTTTTTTTTTGGTCTGCTACAATGTATTATAACTATTTGAGGGGAAGGAAAACGAACTCGGTTTGTCTAGTTGGAAGACCGGTATAAAAGCTAATTTCAAAAACAATATGAAAACACACAGACTTAAAAAGATAAAAGAATCACTAAGAGAAAAATGGTTTTAGAGATAAAAATTTTATCTCTAAACGTAAATTTCATCGCAAAAATTATTGTTGCTGATTTTTTTTTTTTTTTTGTAGATATATAACTTGTTTTACCCATTTTCCTCGCAGAATTTTTATCTCTAAAGGTTTTTTTTTCTTTTTTTCTTTTTTTTTTTTCTTTTTATAGTGAATGAACTAAAGTTAGTAAACATCATTATAGAAATATGATGGATATCTTACATCTTCATTTTTCGTAATATGATTATGTGAATATATCCTAAACAATTATTTTAGATATAATATAAGTTTTGTAAAATAACTTGAGATAGACCCTTGAAAAGGTTTATAAGATATTTTTAGAAAAACAATGAAAACATAAATTAATAGTACATAATTATCAGGAAGACCTTTCTCTAGTGAAAATATTTTCCGCTGAAATGGGATTTAATCCAAGCTTCATTTCTGTTCACAGACTTTCAACAAAAAAATGAAAGTAAAAGATATGTCTCCACCCGGTCAAACCCTACATAAATTTGTAGCCAACAAGTGCAATCCTCCCAATAATCAGAGTAATAATCAGTGTAAAAGATGTTAGGTTTGACTCAAACATCCACTAATGATTCTACGATGTGCACCTTGTAATTTTCCCAGTGTCAGGTTAGTTATACAGACATGGATCCATGCTTAGTGCAAGTAAAACACTTAGAGATAGGAAGGCTTATGACCCAGTGCCTCAAATTTTAGAAACATATCCACTGGTTGACCAATTTCAGATATCAAAGCTAACTACTAATCCAATAATGAATGGCCTGTACAACTTGACTAAATTGCTAGTTTAATTTAATTTGGTCAGCTGTTTTAAAACACATTTTTAACTTGTAATGATGATTAAAATTTATTCCAATTCAAACCTTTTTCTATTATTATATATAAAAAACAACTTTTCTAATATTGGTCAAAAAAAAAAAAACACAGGTAATTGTAAGGAATGCAGTTGGCTAGCTAGAATTAGAATGCTTTTGAAAGCATTCTAGAGCATAAGGACAATGCAAGGTATCACTTTTTTTTTTCCCCACTATGCAATCAAATAAGGCACAAAGACAGCTTTTCCTTAGGCAGATGAAATTCTAATGTGAAGATTTTGTGTACGGTCACCATATAGTATTTGTTGTTTTTAGTCTTGCAGGCCCACCTACGGCATGTAGAAATGACCTAACATGTCAATGGAGAATAAGAACAAGATAGCAGATCTACATGATATCCTTGCAGATGGAGAACTTGCGTTACCTTTGTGCTATGCAAATTCCCTTACTTTTGGCTTCTTGTCTGTTGCCTTGTCTCAAAATTCGACCATAATATTGTAGCTTAGTTTAACGTTGTGCTTGGCAACTTTATGAAAAATGGAAGTGGGCGAAAACGGGGAAGAAAAAAGAAGAAAAAGGGAAAGAAAAAAGGAAAAAAAGGTAGAGATAATGAAAGGGAATTTGTGTTTGGCAACGTTCGAAGAAAATGTCTATATATTTTTTTTTATTTGGTTTTTATTTGAAAGAGATTGAAGAGAAATACAATTGATATTATTCCACAAAATTATTTCTGCATTATTTGTATGAAAAGTTGTTAAAACGTGTAATTTTGTAATTGTATCTATTTTCCTCTTTTTCTACTCATTTATTTCAAATCTTAGAGAGAAAAAAAAGTGAGATAAAGAATGAAAAATTTTCAGCCTTTTTTGTTCTATTTATTTCTATTTTTACTTAACATATCGTTGACTTCTCCATATAGAATAAATGGGGAGTTGAATTCAAATATAACGGGAATATAATTGAGTTATAATGACTATTATAACGTTCACTTGGTGTATAAAATAAAATAAATAATTATTAGAGTAAAATATAAAATATCTATAATCTTCCTTGTCTATATTATAAAGAGAAGATAATGGTATATGTGATATTCTTAAGACAAGATATTTACGACAAAATTAGAAAACAAATTATTGAATGATAATTCATATGTATGGGGCCATAAATTGCCATTCATTATTTGACATAATAACAATTTATTATGAATTGTTATTTCCCTCAAATGAATACTAATAGTAGTTTTATATACAATAAGGATGGAATGAATAACTATTCATATCAATTGAATGAACTATAAATTACTGAATATCATTTTCCTACTCATTTCTACAAAATTCACCTCTTTCCTTTTTAGCTTCCACATATCCAAACATAGTGTAGAAGTTTCATATTTTACTGGAGTAACTTTGCATAGGAATAAGCATCCAAGCATATGAAACCTAAATCTTTCTTTATTGTGTATGGTTGGAGGTTCTATACAATTCTAGAAATATTTCTCTATGAGATAGGATTTATTGTCTAGCATCTTACTCATTCCAAAATCATTTAACTTACGACCTGAAATCCCTAAGTACAAATTTTGTAGATGTGTTTATCATGTAACGAATATATACTGATTTAATCAAGGGCTTTTGTTAATCGGCTATGAGAATGATGCTTTAAGGATCTGATATGCTAAATATTAGACTATGTACATGAGCAAAAGATGGAATTATTTAATATGGATGTATGCCAACACATGAAGATTGAAGGGGGTAAGGGAAAATGAACATATTAGAGAGATTTGCTAAAAAATTTAAGGGAAGTATGGATAAATTAATTTGGGCACTAGAAATCTCTAGACTCTATATGTGGAAAGTTTATTTAGTATGCCTATTAAAAAAAATAAAATAACAAATTTCAAACCATCTAGTAAAGCAAATTTCTAGGTGATTTTCCTTTCTAGAGGACAACCATTGAGAAATATGTTTAGTACACATTCTATAATTGGCTTTGACATTTATAAGACATGTTATGCTCATGCAATCCTTACTTTTTTATGTTTTAAAATATAAAAAATGTCTGTAAATGCAAATAACGATATTTTAACAACTTTGATTTTTCTAAGTTTTGAGACATTTAGTGATATTATATAAATTATTTTTATATTTTCAACTACTAAAATGTCACATAATATAAAAAAAATATTGCATATGTATATTAATGTATATTATAATGGTAATAAAAAGTGGAATTTTTTAATTAAATAAATAATTCAAACATGCATGTAATAGGAGTTAAGTTCAGCACCATCAACTTCGCGACTAGGGCGCTTGTGCAACGTTGTGAAACTCCACTAAATACTCACAATATGGTTGGAAAGGGGGAAAAAAAACAATTAGAAACATGACACATTCGCATCCTGGAGAGGATACAATTTGTAGAAGAAGATAAAAGTGAGAATAAGGCTTTTAAGTGCTATTGATTGGAACTTTGCAAAGCCAAGAGTAATGTGTTGTTTCATCAAAGAAACACTGTTGTTTCTTGTTTTATTCATCAAGATAATATTCATTAGCCTTTTTTCTTACACATCTTTATAATTGGTTGATTAATATAAATACTACAACCTTTTGTTCTAACTGCTTAAAATGGTGGATCTCGTATATATGCTTATCTCTCTATAATTTTAAGTTGGCTTTTAATCGAATCCATCAAGTGATTGCTTTATATTAAATTTGATTTATCTAATCTTTTAAGAGCATGTCTAACCGTGTGCCTAAGTTATGCAATTATTACACTCTTTTCATGTTTAAGATATTTTTGTAGTTAATTCTTATAATTAGAAAATTTAAAGAAAATTATTATGGTCCAACTACACATAGCCCATCCCACTTAGCTAAAGACCTTGGACGTATAAAAGGAAACTTTAGCCACTAGCTCTCTCTTTCGCCTCTATCTTAACTCACTATGCAAATAAGTTAAAACCCTAAATTTGCCTCTTTGTTACTCTCATGTTTAGGTGTGTCACTAACCCTAACTTGTGTTGTTAATGTTGTAGGTAAAGATGGAAGAAACAAGGTTATGGCTATTCAAGAAGCCACCAACTCCATAAAACACTAATCTTTGTAAGATAGGTCATAACTCTTTTCTATTCGTCTTTTCTCATTATATACATGTATAGTAACAAATTGATTACTATTTTATTAGTTATAACTACTTTTTGGTTTAATTTGGTTTAGATATATTAAAGTAACTAGATCTAGAACATATATATCTACATTAATTCGTGTTGTCTTTAGCCACCTTGGCTTCTGCTTGTTCCTTTGTTAAGTTAATAAAAATTATAACAACCTTAGAAGGGTAAAATCTAGGTATTACAAGATCCAAAGTTTGTTATGTTGTACAAGAGTAGCTTTAACTACACTTCCTTAAAACAACACCTAAGCCTAGGAGATTAAAAATTATTGAAATTGCTAATAGCCTCCCTAAATTTTGACCTATGTAGACTTTCAAATGTTGTAAATAACTCTCCTAAACTTTGATAAAATTGTAACATAAAGGATACTTGACTTTTAACTTAAAGGGAGAAAAAAGACATAATGATGTCAAAGTTTAGGGGATGTTAAAATATACTTTAATAAGTTTTAGACGTGTTTCCACATCAAAGTTATAGTTTACAAGGAGATGGGAGTAGGGCAAAGGTAGGATTAAAAGACCTAGGGTGGCCATTGTTTGTGTCCTAAAAACCACATTCATATTATTATAATATAAAGAAAAAAAGTATATCCTTAAATTATTAGATAAAAAATATTAAAGTTTTAACTCATTGCTATTTTCTAACATATGAAATCTTTATCGATTTTTTTAGTATGTGTTGTAGATTGTGAGAGATTGAAATTGTAATTTTTTTTTTTTTTTGGCTTGAGTAATGAATTGATTGAGATCATTTTTCCCATAACTCAATTTTAATTATTAATTTTCTATTGCAAATAAATAAAAGTTATAAAAATAATGTATCGATTTACATTATATATTTAATTAGACAAATATATTCAAGTCACATGGCATATTGATTTATTGAGTGCTTAATTGTAATATATAACACAATGCATAACATGTATCATGTTATCTATAATATAATGCATAATGCATGTTATATATGGTCTAGGTGTTATATCACAAATTCAATATTTTATATAAGCTAGATGATGTTTTATGTTTGATTATATAGATTATAAAATATTTATCATTTAGGGTTTCTATTTATTAGTACATGAAATAATACAATAAGACAATAATCATAAAAAGCATAACAAAAGAAAAACTTTCATGAAGAAACTAATATAAAAAAATATTAACAGAAAACACACAATATGGTGATAATTGATAATATAACAGTATTATAAAAGCAAATTACACGATGAAAGAAAATTCATAAGTGAGAGAGAAGTCTCAAAATATTATATGTAATATAAATTTATAAACTTATTTTATTTTTTGAATCTTAATGAAAAACCAATTATTCTTCGAATGTTGTTAAAATAAAATATTATAAGCTAGATAAGCAAAGAAAGAAAAAAAAAATAGGTATCATAAATTTAAAATTTAAAAAAACATGAAAAAAGTAATTAATTTGCTTAATGTGGCAACTTGAATTTTGTTAATAATACCCATTTATAATTTTTATTTATTTTATTTCCTTAGAATAAGATATGTTATTCACATTCAACACATTCAAAATAAGAAACAAATTCACAACAGATTGTCACATAAATAAAAAAGTAATAAGAATACACTATTGTATGTGATTAATACAATGTGTAGCCATGCATACATTCTCATGTAAAACATACTGGATTTTAAAATGGCAATTGGAAAACTTGTTAGAGTTTTCTAGTGGAGTGTGGACCTAGACTGAGCTATTCTTTTTTCTTTTTGTATGTCATAATAAATTGCAATATAACATACTAGTCATTTAGGAGAAGATTCTAGACCTATGTGTTCCCCAGGCTCATCCCTAAATTAGAAGTTATTTACAAGTTTTAAAGGTTATTTGCCAATGTATCAAATCTTACTTGTAACATTTGAAAGTTTAGGAAAGGGAAAACATCAAATTTGATCAAACATTGTGACTTCTTTTACTACCTCACCTAGTATAGTTTGTTCCATTTGTTGAAATAGAAAAGTTAATTTATTAATGTTAGACAATGTTAAAGGAGCTACTAAAAATTCAATGATAAGTTATTTCTTCCACATCAGCAAATAAAGCAAATGATACTAAGAAGATAATATAAATAGACACAAAAAGTTTGATTAAATATTAAATTTATCATTTCGAAGTTCTTGTACCAAATTGAATTTTATGCAAAGTTTAGGTATCAATATAATATTACCTTTTAGGGAATATATTCACATTGAGATCAAAGTTTGATTGTGTTTGCATTTTCCTATCTAGGTTCTTATTAGTTGATTCTATATCTTGTCCATCATTTTGATTTTTATAGAATGTAGATACAAAAATCCAATTTATGTAGTCACATGTATGTGAGATAAGTCTTGTACATCACATGACATTGGAAGAGTGACATGGAATAGCATGTTGATATATGAACTGGAAATAGAATATAGGATGTTTAAACAAACAAATGACATTAGAGGAGCTTTAAAATGTGAACCCTGTTGTTTTAAGTGAAAAGTGATTTGTTCTTCATTTGAAATCCAGTTTAATCTATAAGTGTAGAATCTCAATAATTTTCTTCTAATTTTGGAAGTATGTTGAATAAGGAAGTCTTTAGTATTTATAAGACTTAGCTGTCAATAACATTGTTATATTATGTAAATAATTGATAGTTGAGATGATAAGGTGAGTCCTTCTTATGATGACTTCGTTTGTGTGCTTTTTTAAATCCAAATCATGGAGAGTTTCTTTGAGTACATTAATCTTCTTGAAAAAGGTTCAGAATAAACGAACAAGTCTAGTGATTCTTATTCCGAGCCTACTATGTCACATCTCTCTAAGTCATCTTGAGCTTATTGTTGGAAGGCTTAAAATGTAGAATCCTATAAATCCATTTTATCCCTTTGTATTTTTTACTCTAATCAAAGTCTTACACTCACCACTTGGCACATGCATGCTGTAGGACCACAGAGCTATCAAACATGCTCATGTAGCTAAAAACTCTATTAACGTTGATTCATGATGTTAGAGCTTAGCTTTGGTCGTGCAATACATGCATACACACGCACATTTCATTCATAATGTAGAAGCTTGAAAAACTTTTTTATTGTCGATGTGAAGGTTGGTTTATGTGATCATGTGCATACAACATGAGTTTATAGAGAAAGAGTATCAATCCTACTCTTCTTGGTGAAATATGACATGTTATTAATTTTGAATCTTGTTTCATCTTCAAAAGCATAGGTTTGATAGAAAATATTGTTTCTTCAACCTTTAAAATCTGTCAAATGAGAATAAATTATTGAGCATTTATAGAGTTTTAGCCATTGACAGCATCTACTGATTGTAAGGATGACCAATGGTTGATATGAGTCCTTCTCTCGATGGATCTTCTATAGTCTCCTCTTGAAGAATACCCCTAAGCATATAACCTTATCTGAGAAAGGTTAAAAGCAAATAAACCAACCCAATGATTTTTATTCTAAACTTACTAAACTAAATCCATCTATAACGTCCAAAGTTCAAAGCATGACTCACTAAACTTTGTCACTAGTCTAAAGAGTTAAGACTATATCGTTGTTAATATTAAGGACTAACCAAAGTCTTTTGTGTGATGTTGAAAGGTTTAGATATTGATTTTCAAATAGCTAGAACACTACTTAGTGCATGCATTCATTAAACCCCAAATGGTACCTTAGATGTGACAACATGTCGCATACAACATAGAAATTAAGAATATCTCTCTTGTCAATTAGAGTCTTCTGATATAGTGTATAATGTATACTCATGAGTAAGGAATGCCACTATGCGTTAGCGGATTAAAGGATGATAACAAATATGTAAAGTGCAATATATATTTAGGGAAAATTCCAAATTCACTCATAAACTTTTGCTTAGGTGCAAATTCACTCTCTAAACTTTCAAAGCGCACTTTGGATCTCTTAACTTTCAACATTTGGCATAGTTAAAGAAAATTAACATTTTTCATGTACACTTTGAAAGTTTTCTAAGGGAGAGGGATAAATATGCACATAGATGAAAGTTTAAGGGCACATCTACTCATAGGTGAAAGTTCAATAGGATAAATTGCAATTTTTACTGTTTTGTTTTAATGGAAAATGTTAATTATCTTTAATTGTATTAATTTTTTAAAGTTTAAGGTATCAAAAAGTGCATTTTGAAAGTTCAAGAGGTGAATCCGCGTCCAGATGAAAGTTTAGAAGGGTACTTCGCAACTTTCCCATATATTTATAAGTAATGGAGGGTTAGTAGACCCTACAAAAGTACAATATTGTAATGTAAAGTACAATGATAATAAGTTGTCTATTACATAATAATCACATGGATGAAATTTTCCTAAATTGTAAAGATATAATAGGAGTTTAAAAAGAAGGCTTAAAGCCCTTGTCTTATGGCTTCCCATAAAAAGCTTTAAACCTATTGCTAACTTATGGCATAACACTCCTTGGTTGAATCCAGAGATGATCCTGCACTTAAAGAAATTTATGGAGTGTAAGCTACAATCAACCTAGTGAGAATTTCCTTATATTACACTATTTAAATGGGATATCAAACAATTATTATTAACAAAAATATGAGATGCAATTAAGCATATAAGCAAATATATATAATTGCCTAGAAGGTCATACGTATTATGAACTTATGCCTTCCATGACTAAGGGTTGGGGAATCTATTTATGAATTCAATGATCTAACAAGGATCCATAAGCTAGCCACTCAACCTCATATTTAATACCATTCTTTTCAAAACAAAAGTTTTTAATTATAATACTATCAAAGAAATGTTTGTGTGTATGTGTGTGTGTATGGGTTAATTACAAAATCTTACATATGTTTTGATCTATTTGCACATACATAACCTAGGTTAATTTTTTTGACAAATAGATGATCAGAGTTTAATTAAAAAATGCCAACATATTTAATATTTTTAAAAGGACACATGTCAATACCTAACCAATCTTAAAAAATCAAATATATATATATATATGTTTTCAATTTTTTGATTCCTAAAAATAATTTTCAATATTTATGTAATTCTATTTAGTAATTTTGTTGTTAAATTAATTTTTTAAACTAATAAGACACAAACATGTATTTCACCATAGTATTTAATAATATTGAAATATTTGCGTGAAATTTAGGTCATTTATTTATCAAAACTATACCTTACCCAGGTGGTCATACCATAAAGTGTTGTTTAAACTGATTCTCTACTCAGGAGAATACTAGTGCTGCTCTCGGGATGACCAAGCGGTGAGACATCCTCGAATGATATTTAATCTTAAACATTAGAGGTAAGTGATTAAACCTCCAATTCCTTAATCTAGAAGGTGATAAAGAGATCTAATGTATCTAATATGGTTAACTAATAGAAATTTAAATGAAGAAATTTCTTGTTAAATTTTATATAAGAACTTAAGTAATTTAAGAGAACTTATCTCAATTCCACCCACTCTTGACTCACTAAGCTTTTGATAGGTTTTTAAGACTTTAGGATTCAAATAAGAAGGTTAAGCTCCAACACTGAAACCCATCCTTTAATACCAAATTATAATTGTCACATCTTAGATGGTGCTCTAAATGTAATAGCTTGCCATACATTACATAAAAATCTAAGGAATACTCCCTTGTCAATCAAACGCTTCTTGTACAATGTATAATACATATTCACAAGCGTAGGATGCCATTGAGATTTAGCAGATTCAAGGATGGTAATAGTGTAGCAAATAAAGTAAGGATAAATAAAACGCAACATATATTTATATGGAATGAAGAGTTAGTAGAACCCACAACAGTACAATACTATAAAGTATAAGGATAATAAGTTTTTTATTACATAACAATCAGAAAAGTAAGTTCTTCCAAAATTATAAAGATATAACGAGAGTCCAAAAGAAGATATAGCATCATTGTCTTACGGCTTCCTACTAAAATCCTAGTACCCATATTGCTAACTTATGGTATAACACTACTAGCTAAATTTAGAGATGATCCTATGCTAAAAGAAACCTATGAAGTGTAAGCTACAACAATTTTAGAAAAATTTTCCTCATATTAGACTATTAAAATAGGTTATCAAATAACTATTATCAATAAGCATATGAGATGCAATCAAACACATGAGCAAATATATACATTTACCTAGAAGATCATAGGTAGTGCAGATCCATGCTTGTTGTGACTAAGAGTTGGGGAACCTATCTGTAGACTTGCTAATCTAATAGGGACCCATAAGCTTCAGAACCAGTCACCCCTACTCTAGGTTACCTAAATAATAGTACTATGCTAAATTTATAGTAAGGACTAATCTAATTTCGATCCCTTTCTTACTATAGTTTTCCGATTCGGTAGTTTTTCTTAGTTTTGTGATATCCACAATTAAATTGTTGATTTCATATGTTTTCAAATGTACTTTCCATTGGTGATATTATTTTATCATTTCAAGCTTGGATAGACAAATGTGAAACCATAGAGATCAAACTCAACCCACCTTAAGATCCTTACATTTTTTGAGTTCTTAAGTACTTTTTACCAAGATTGATCTATAAGTTACCTATAATTCCTATATATTATCTTAAAAGAAATTCTCAGCATAAATTATTGTGGAACTTTAGATCTCTAGCCTTTTACATATATCATTAATCACAATAAGTTAAGTAACATAACACATTGCATTATACTATTGCTAACACTAATCTTATTGCTTCAAATGTAACAAGATTAATCAAAATTCATTTCTTTCTATTTAAGAGTGTCTCGGTCAAAAAAGGGGAAAAAGAGAATTAAAAATTTTTTAATTTCTTTACAATATTTTCATATAATTCTTCTCTTTAAGCTTTTCACCAAAGGATTATCCATATGGGTTATTCTATATAGTGGACATTTCCAATTATATACTTATCTCCCTACATTGATTATCATTTCCTATTCTATCATTATCTAGGATGATCATTTCTTATTCTATCATTATATACTAAGAAAAGTTTGTAGGTCAAGGGATTCACTCAAGAAGATTTTATACCAAGATTGTGGAAGAGATGAAGACTCTCCTTGGTTCTTCTTCTTTAATGGTTGGCGTGAGCTTTGTGAGAGAGAAAGAGAGCTTATGTATGCTCATGATAATGGAGTAATTAAGAGGAGAAAGAGAGAGATAGGTAGTGCGAGAGAGAGTGCGGAGAGAAAGAGAGAGGACATTACTTGTGTGTGTGTGTGTGTGTGTGTGATGTGTGTGTGTGTGTGTGAGTGAGAGAGAGAGAGAGAGGTTGTGGGAGGAAGAAAGGAGGAAAATTTTCATTTTATTACTTCTTCAAGAAGAAATTGTTGAACTCAAGGGCTCAAGTCAAATTTTGATTAGGAAATGCATTGCACAAATTGCTCAAGTTATAATTAATGAGCAAATTATGTTTGTAATGTGTTTGTTATTGTAGTTTAATACAAACATGTTTTAGGCTTTGTTTTCTTTAGAATTTCTTAAAGCTCAAAAAATGAAAGTTGTAGAACTCTCTTTAAGCTTTCCATAACATCTTCAATCACCTTAATCAAAATCTGGATAAGAGAGATATACCCATAATATAAAACAATATTGCAACTACCATCTAGACGTTAGCATGGTGTTTAGATGCTAAGGGGTGGCGTTTGGATGCTAACAGTGTTCAAAACTTCATGTGCCTTGTTTGTGTAGTGGAACTTGCATCTGAACACTAGCTTTAGTAAAAGAGCCGTTGGAGCATTTAATGCTTAATCAATTTTTGGTATTTTAGGCTCAATGGCTAGGAGACTTCAAGAAGCTATAATTACGAGTTGTTTGATAGTTAGAGTAGTTAGTTGAGCTTATTTATACAAGATTACTAAATCTTGTATCAATTCTCAAAAACTTATTCTTGTAATTTGTACAAACGAAAGTTGAGTAGTGCAACAAGTTTATTGACTTGCTATCTATTATAAAGTTTATAATTGTTTAGTGAGTGTTTAGTAGGAATCTTGAGTTATACCTAATATGCTTGAGAGTTTGTGTAAAGGCACAACACAAGTATTTATATTTGCATTGCTGTAGCTCTATTGGAGTAATTGTTTTTGAGGTGAATATAGTGTGTGAAGTCTTCCTTGAGTGGGATATTGTTTATGGACTATGCAGACTAGAAGCGGACCGAACTCCACATTAAATTACGATGCAATCTCTCTATCCATCTCTCTTTACTTATTGAACTTTGTATTATTATTTTTTTAGATTTTTTGCTTAATATGACATTAAGTTTTGAAAATAATCAAAATTAAGCATAATCAACTATCCTAAGTATTACTTAGGTGTTTCAATAGTAGTAGAGTTTAGGTTTAGGTCTACAGATGTACTTCTCCAATAGTTTTTTTTTCTTTTTTAATTTTGCTCATGGAAGTACAAAATCTTATTCAAATTGAGGAAGTAAAACTTGGAATGTAGATAATTGGGAAGGGGGTTATTGGTGTTATAAAGAGGGGAAAAAAAGAATTTGGTTAGGTTTGAATCCAGTTTCTATGTTAAAATGTAACAAGATAATTTTGAAATTGTAAAGGTAATTTATTGTGCATGTAGGATGTGGTTGGTGTTAATTTCACAGGAAAAGGAGTGGATTTGAGTTGAGTTAGTTCATCTTGGTTTTGATTATTCTTTTAGAACCTAATTTACTTGATTTTACATCTTTAGAATTTCAAACATCCAACCAAATTAGTCTTTTAGGCTTTATAAGGGTTCTTTAGTGTGTGACTGAAAGATTTTCAAAGTTTAGACTTTGCCAATGAAGGTTCAACACAAAACTAACAGATATCCTAAAAGATTCTCAAAATTATTTCTTCAGTTTTCTTTTAAGGGTTTAGACATACTGTTCATAATTATGCTATTATTAAGTGTGCTCACGACACTAAGTACTATATTTTATACTATGCACGCATTGCCATGGATTTTTAATTTTTTTTCTTCTTTGAATAAAGAAAAAAAAAGAAAATTAAGAGAAATTAACTAATTAAGTTTTCACTCTATCATTATATTAAGGTACATTTTTCTTAATCCTGACTTTATTTGTGCCTAAAAGGGTAATAAAAAAATGCAAACACAAAAAACTCGTACTCATAATCAATGATTTAAGCATGCATGAATCTTCCATTATGTTATAATATTGCATTCCTTTAATGTGGATAGTTTATTGAAGTGTACTTCTTGACGAAATATGGCTCAAAGTGACATAGAGAGATTTTTAGTTTCCAAAATTTATTTGAATATCAAGTTTGGATTGGTTTTCAATTAAATCTCTTTTAGTGGTTAATTGGTCAAGTATTAATATCTTATTTAACTCACTTTGCTTGATACTTTTTATTCACTTAGAACGTCGATACATTAAATGAACTTAACCTCCAAACTTACTCTTTTTAATAACTGCAAACATTGATATGTAAAATGAACTTATAAAAAAAAAAAACTCATATCTTTTGATATAATTTATCCTAAAAAGAGCCATTTGCGATTTTTTTATCCAATACAAAGGAAGAAAAAAAGAACACTAAAGTTGTTTTGAGAAAGTGATAACACATCCCACACTTGTTAGGGTCATATAATTTTTTTTTTTCTAAACAAATTTATGAAAAAGTGCCTACAGTCATAGTAAACCTTGGAAGTCGGTATGTAGAAGTAAACTTAGCATGATGGATAATTTGAATAAATGGGATAGAAAAAGTGAACTTGCTTTAGAGAATGTTTGATAAAATGTCCCATTTTATTTCATAGGAAGGAGAGGGAAAAAATCTCCTCGTTGGTTCTTTTGCACCAAATTCTCATGTCTTTTTAAAAGTTTCTCTCTTCTTTCTTTCTTTTTTCTTTTTTCATTTTTTTTTTTAAATCCCCATGCTCTCATTGTATTTTCTAGAATAGTCTCATTTTGAATTGAGCCTTTAATATATATATATATATATATATATCACGAATTTAATCATTAACCTTGTCGTGCACAGTAATATGTTTATTACACATAATATTTTTGTTTTTCAAAGACAGTTTTATTATAACCCACTTTTGCAATATTAGACCAGCCACCTTCCCTTGTTAACTAATATTGGGGGTCACTTTCTTCAAGTATTTGAAGGGATTTTAGTAGCAAGATTTACCTCTTCATATTTCCATTTTGGGGTAGAAGAATTACTTCACTGTTACTATAAAGTCATGATGGAACAACAGCTACCCATCTTAGTAATTTACTAAAACGATTCTATTAATTTTGTCCTATATAAAACCACACACTTATGACATGTTTAATACAAGCAGTCCCTTTATGCTGATAACATATTTGTAACCCAATCAAAAAAGCAGGAAATAACTAGATAGAGAAATGCAACATGGGAATTCTTTTTCTTTTTCCTTTTTTTTTTTTTTTTTTTTTTTTTTTTTTGCCCCTCTTAAAAAGTCTAGGAGATACTGTCTTGCTCCATCTTGTGGTTCCTGAGGAGACAAATCATTTGAAATTCCTTCTTACAATTCTTAACACAGATTTATATGCCCAATTGGCTATACCTCTACCCCACCATACCCTCCCTACTAGTCCTTATAAATGAGCAGTGCATTGCCACCCCTTTACCAGATACATCATAAGATCACTTCTTCTGAGTTTCTTCCTATTGCATTCTCAATATACATATATATTTTTTTATTGAATACCCCTATTCATCCAATTTTTTCTCTAGTTTTTTAATACACGAGTTCATAATTCTCGATGGCATCGAGTTCAATGTCGCGTGGTTCGTCCTCGTCCTGGACCCCAAAACAGAACAAGGCCTTCGAGAAAGCCCTAGCTGTGTACGACAAGGACACGCCCGACCGTTGGGAAAATGTTGCCAAGGCTGTTGAGGGTAAAACTGCTGAGGAAGTGAAGAGGCATTATGAATCGCTTGTTCATGATGTCAAATACATTGAGTCTGGCAATGTTCCTTTCCCTAATTACAGGACCACAGGTGGGGCTTCCAACAATAATGATGATGAAAAGAGTAGAATATATAAGATTAAGAATTAAAAAAAAAATTGAATAATTTTCAGCAAAAATTAAAAACCATTATCTTGCATGAACATATTTTTCTAATTTTATTAGAAATCTTCGCGTTGCCTTTTTGTTGTTGTTGTTGTGTTGTTGTTTTCTTTTATTCCCCACAAACTTTTATTTTTGGCCATTTTCTACTTTTTGACAAACTCGAACTAGTTTTATTGAAACTCATGCTAGCCTTTCCTTATTGCATTTATGTTGGTTATATATATAGATATATATATATATAGATATATTTCTCCCTTAAATTATAAATGTATTCTCAACTATTAGCTAAGCCTTTATATGACCTTTTTATTCCTGGAAACATAAAAAAAAAAATATTTAGTACAATGAAAAAAGCTATCTAAATTTGCAAAAGAAAATAAACAAATGCCCAAATAGATAAAGATAACTTTAGTTTTTTTTTTCTAATTTTTGATAGTTTGCTATACTTGATACTATTTTGTTATCTTATATATATCATTTTTCGATAATAGAGAAAAATGATTTTTTTTTTTTTTTTTTGGCCCAGCGGAAAAATTATTGTTCAAGGTTAAAAAGTATATCGTCTTTTAAGATTTATTAAGTTTTAAAATATTTTACCAAGAATAAAAAGCCAAACCTTATATATATATATATATATATATAGATAGATATAAGATTAAATTAACTATATATCATAGTACAATTAACAAAAACGAAAATTCCCAGAAAGGAAATTATCATTGATTAATCATATGCACTTCTTAACTTGAATATCTTGTGGTTGTGTGGAGGTATTATATTTTGTCTTTTTCCTCCCTCCCCCCCCCTCCCTCCCTCCCTCCTCTGCTTTGCTTTAACCATTTAAAGGAGTAATATTAAGTATAAGAATTCCCTAAATTAAATACAAAAGGCGACACATACCCCAGCATGTCAACAACATAACATATCATATCACATATTAAATTATGGCCCCGAAATTTTGTTGTACTTTTCACGTGGCTTCAATTACAGTAATGATAAGCAATGATAAGGAGCCACACAAGCACAAATATATACATATTAATATTTATATATATATTAATATGACTATTATCATCATATTTTGTTCGTCTTGTTCTCTTTTATTATCATATTATTTCAATTTTTTTCATCGCCGTCTCTCATTTTTTTAATTAATTTGTTTTCTTTTTATAAATTTGCAGGATGACAAATCTCAAGATGAATTGATGTAAAGTCATCATCGCCATATGATCACCATTAATAAATTATTACAGACCATGGTGTTCCTGCTAGCTCCCAATCAATATTATTAAGATGCTAGTTACATATATATAGATTCAATGCCATCATCTCTTTGGTAGCTTTAGTTTTATTATCATTTACCATTTTCCCTACTATTATTGTTGGGCCGGTATCAATAATGCTATGATATCTGCCTTAGCCTTAGGAAGAACATGAAATGATATTGTTCTTCATATATATAGGTATGTATATGATATATTTAAGTAATTCTTGTTTTTGTACCCCTCTTCTGTGTAATCCGTAATATCACATATACGAAATATGTGTTCTGTCTTTTGTAACTTTTATTGAATAATCTTATTATTACAGTCTTCTTCTTCTTCTTCTTCTTCTACTCCTTAATTCCTTTTTTTTTTTCCCATTAGAAAGAATAATAGAAATTGATGAAGAATCGACTTCATTTTTGTAATGAAAATATTGAATGAATAACATGTTCTGGATGCAAATTTTAGCAAAAGAAGAATAAATTAATCTTAGTATAAAGAGCTAGAGCTCAATATTGAAAAGGTTCCTTTTAACGTCTTGGACAAACTTGACAAGGGCAAAAATGAATTACGCTTTTCAATATTATTTATCATCACATATGTTTGGAAAAATGAATGCATAAAAATGTAAACTGTTAATTACTTTTTTAATTTCAGATATGAACAAGTGTTCTTGATACCATCAACATTTTTCTATATTGAATTTCATGTAGTTACAACACATATATCTCTCATTGCATGGCCCCGACGTGGGTATTATTATTATTCTAATTTGTACACGTCTCCCTTAGAAATTGTCCAGTGAGATACGTTTTTTATATGTAATAATAATATTCTACGTATTGAAATCTAGATTTGAATAAACAATGAGCAATTCACATAAACAGCACTACGGTGATCAATATAAATAGTTTAACAAAAACGGTGTAAATACAAAATAGTTTGTTGAAGTTTCTACGCACAGAAAATAAAAGAGATCTCCAAAATGCCATAAAAGTGATATATCGACTTCAAGTGAAATGGACAGAAGATTCCCATCTAGGGCTTTTTTGGTTGTTCTAAAAACTAAACTAGTAAATGAAAACAGGAAGAAATTAAAACTCTAAATTAACAGGGCTATGGTACAAAATAATTTTTGTAAAATTATAAAATTTATTACACGTGCGTTCTATATATTTATATAATTTTTCCCCCCTTTTGCCAACATTTATAGAACTTATTTTGATATATATCAGCTGTGTCCATTGTACATATATAGATAGATATATTTATGATTAAGGAAACTTAAAAGTTTCTAGAGAAATCGACATAATTTACATAAGAAGTTTCACTATTATCATTGTTTTTTTCTTTTTCCATACACACACACACATATATATGAAAAGTAATATACAGTGAGACTTCATTAAGAAGTTTATTATTAAAGCGATGATTCCATCACTATCATTAAACTAGTAATTATATAGGCATGCATGTAACCTAAATTATTACTAAGAGGTAATTTTTCTTTTGCCTCCCAAGAGTTTGGAAATATAAAATCACATTTTTGAAGTTATAGATACATCCACGTATGATGGATAAGTTTCTATGATGTCAAATGCATACAAACATGGCGGGCTAAAGAGATATTATTATAAAAAGAGACAAGAAAACTTGATTTAAAGGGTCATTGCTGGGTGTCACATAATCATCCATTAATTTATAGTGCAAAATAATAATTTAATAATGTTGTTTCAATCGTCTTGTCTCATAAAATATCCTTGTAATCAAAATTTACATGTTAGAATTAGAACAGCCATTATTGTTGTTGCTTTTTCAGAAGATGAAGATGGATTTTAACTTTGTGGTCTATGTACGGTTGCCTATCATTTTATAAGATATGTAATGCATTCATTGTTCCTACATTGTGATAATAAAAAGTGGCTTTGGGAATCACTTTAATGCCATCACACATGACGTATAATTATATACCTGATAAGATATTTGATACTCATCCCTATCTCTCTCTCTCTCTCTCTTCTCTTCTTTCACATATGTGCATTATTTGGCCTAAAGATTCAAAAGATGATTTTTCTTTTAATTTTTTATTTAAAATCAACATCTAATTTTAAGTATATTTTTCAATTTCGCACATTAAAGTTCCATTCGCAAAAAATATGGATTGATGTTATTTATTACTGAGATAATCATGTTGCACTCATTCACACACCAATGTTTGCTTAAGTACATGACAAACTAGTCAAGAACCGGGTAATGCATGGTAGTAAGTAGAATCATAATTATAAAATAAATTACTTAATATGAATTTATACAATTTATTTATTTTATATTCATACTAACGCGTGATATTATAGTGATAATTTACGAAATAAAGATGTACTTTCAATTTTTTTGTTTACTTAAATGTTTTGTTTCAACATTAAAAGATGCAATTTGTTTTTTAATGAAAGTTACTAACAAAAAAGTATTTATAAGATAGATTTATTTATTTATTTATTTTCTTCGCCAGGGGTTATTGTGATGGTTACAATACTAAAAAGTATGAAAATAAAAAGATGTAATATTTCATGATATATAACATACAAAAATAGTAAAAAGATACCAATATGAATTGGAATAGAAAAGGTATTAATATGAAAATGTATAAAAAAAAAAAGCTTTTGAAACTATAAATGAAAAGATATAATCTTTCATGTAATATAACATTGTAAGAATATTATAAAGAACCAATACGCATTGCAAAAAAAAAAAAAAAAATATTTGTATGAAGAAGAACAAGCTTCTAAAATTATATATTGTAATAGATATATTTTATTTTAAAATGGATTTTCCCGTCCATAGCATAAGTAAATAATTTTGATTTGAGAAGTCCTTGGCTAAACCCAGAGAATTCGATCTATATATTATCTTTCCGGGAAGTTGTTTAATTTTTGTCAATATATTATTTTAGTCGGAAAAAAGTTTTCGTGAATATATAGTTTTTCTAATCTTTTTTTTTTTTTTTTTGCAAATATAAGTAACTTTTTTTTTTCAGTTATTTATTTACTTATTGGTCTTCGGTATTCCATACGATTTGTTTTATTCAAATGCATTAATCCGACAATATTTAATAATTTCGCCAAATACTTACGTATATTTGCATTATAAGGACAAATAGGAATTTCATAGACTTTTTCTTTAGCCCCAGAGGGCATTCTATGAGGGGTTAAAACACACACGCACATATCATATTCATATATACATACCTGACTTCCTGTGTTTTTAACTTTTTAGATGATTGTGTAAGTTTATTTTTATTTTAATAACATAACATGAGTTTTTCTGCCTTTTTGGTTTGAGTATCCTACTATAATTTTCTTTTCACTTACAAAGGTTAATTTAAACACACAAATATGCGTATAAAGTGACAACAAGTGAAAGCTTAATTTATACAATTAAAGGAAGACGAAACATGCGAATATGAAGTGAAAATATACAGAAATCTTGGTATGCCTTACTATTCCTGTAATTAGGATTTTTTCAAATTTTTCCCTTTCTTTATCAGCAAAGTTTTTATAAACTTTAAAGTACGCAGGCTTCAAAAAGTTATTTTCTTTTAATTTTTTCTAAATAAATGTATAAATAAATTGATAGAAACATATATGATAAGTTGACAAGGTATTTAGGAATTCTAAATAAAAGACTTTCTAATAAGAGTTGACGTGATAAATAGAGGACTTACCTATGTACATGCTTTTAGCAGAATAAAACACTCTAGACTGCGTATTTTGCCCACTAAAATTTAAAAATATACGTATAAGAAAACATATGTATATTTTAATATATAATAAAAAGAATAATATAAAAAATGATACTTAAACTTTTACAAAATATTCAATCAGGTATTTAAAATTTTGTTTGATAATTTTAGTACCCAAACAATGTTTTTGTGAACTTTTTTCGTAAACTTTTTTCAAGTTTGTGAAAACTTTGTTTAGGTACCAAAATCTCTAGATATGAAAAAAATCCGCAAAAACTTTATTCAATTATCAAATTATTCAAAATCAAATTGCGTATACCTGATTAAATATTTTGTGAAAATTCGGGTACCATTTTTTACATTAACCCATAATAAAAATAAGATATTATATTAAGTCAAATTTGATGAAAATTTCAAAATATATTAAGGTCCAATGAGTATTTCAAAATTTTGTAGGCTTTAAAATAATAATATTTAGGTAATATATTTTATTATATGTTTAGTTTAGAATCCAATCAAATAGCCCACAATGGCATAATTTACTCAATTGGGCCAAACTTTAAGACTTTAAAAAAAAATTTAGTGGATAAAATATTGAGGCTTAAGCCAATAGCCTAATGGATAAGTTACATCATCTTCAATCTTTGGCAGTTGGAAGATGCACTTCCCATTTTTGTACGAGCTACTTCGCTATCATTTTTTTTGCTGATTTCTTCTTGTAATTTCATAAAATCAATGGTGAAAACACAAAATAGACAAGTAAAATATGAATTAAGAACAAAAGGTGGTATCAATTTGTACTTATTTAAATTTGGTTATGAAGATTGAGGAAAACAAATTTTTGGAAATTTCCTTTCTGAACATTTATTGATTTTCTATAAAATAATAATGGATTGAAGCTTGTTAGACTATAATTATCATCTACATCATCAAAATATTCGATTAAATCTTCAAAATTAACCAAAATCTTTGAATTTTCCAAATTATTCAAGATCGATGCCTCCATGTGCAAAATTCGAACTTTATCCAAACTATTCACTTCCTATGCCTACTCTAAGCTTTAACTGTATAAATTGGACCTCCTAAAAGACATCTTGGACATCAACAACATTCAAAATCACCCATAAGTCTCAAAATCGAGTTACGTTCTTACTTAGGGTTTCAAAGCTTTCTTCTTTAGAATCACTCTCCTGCAGGTGTGATCGGACAAATTAGCTTTCGCCGACCACCCAATTCGGCCCGGCCAACACACCTCACCAGTAAAACCACACTTGGATAGCTGGTTTTTGCCAACGATAGCCCGCCCAGCTCTAGCCACTCTGACTCGATCCTATTGACTTGACCTGCAATTAAGTTAGCTCCTTTCTTTTTTTTTTTTTTTTCCTTTAAAATTAAGATAAAAAGAAAAAGTAATAAATAACAAAATTTATAAATAAAATAATAAGAATAATGAGAAAAAATAAAACAATAAGTGTAAATATATATATATATATATATATTTGTGTGCATGCATGACATGTGTGACATTGGAAACCTAAAAAGCATAAAAGGTAATACTAATGTAAATGTAAAAAATAAATAATAATAGTGTTAGGTGTGGTAACAATAATAGTAAATATATGGCTAAGAATGACAATAATGAAATAATAATAGTAGTAATAGGAACAATAGTAATAAAAGCAATAAAATTAATAATTATAGTAATGATTGTAATAGATAGTAATTACAACAACAAAAAAAACATTAATAATTTAACAATATAAGTGGATGTGTACTTTTGATACATTGATGCGTATGATACATTAGAGTTGTAATACCTTACACTAAAAATTGTGACATCTCGGCTTAAAAATTTTAACATTCATATATGTGAAATTTGGTTATACATATCCTAAAATATAAATTAAATCTATAGTCTTTAGGATAAACTTAATAAAAAATTAAACTTATTATGAAAAGTAATAAAAGGGATAATGACATGAATATTATTTGAACTTTTAAAAATATTTAATTTACCACTTCAACTTTTAAACTACTAAATTTGGTACCTAATTGAATTTTTTTGAGTCGTCATTCATATCTTCGTTAAATCATATAATGGCCATTCATACTTATCTAGTTCTCTTTCTCTAAACCCATCTTCTTCCTTAATCCCCTTTCTCTTTAGCTTTCTTATCTTTCTAAATTGTGCCCTTATCTACCCAAATAGCTGGCGATCATCTCCCCTAACACATTTGACTTTCTCTCTCTCTATCTAGTTTTCTCCCTCTAGGCCAAACACTAAATCGAACTGAGTCACTAAGTCACCACAGTTAGGGATGTACAAAAAAATCAATGAAATCGAAAAATCGAACCAACACCAAAAAACCAATTCGAAAAATGTAGTTAATCGATCTGTCGGTTTCAATTTAGGATTATGGTTTTTATTTTTCTATTTTGGCTTGTAACCACTAGAAAACCGATGGTTAACAGTTAACCAGTTTGATATTTATAAGTACGTTATATAACATATACTTATAATCAATTTAAAAAAAAAATATTTAGACAATGATAAAAATCCTAAAATCTTTTGTAATTTATTTGATTTGTTTATTTACAATTTTTGAATGTAACTATGAAACAAATGGTTTAATTTCGTATGGTTATAATAAAAAACACAATTAACAAACATCTTTTGGTCAACCATATATTGAATGATTAAAAATTGAAAATCGAAAATATTGACAAAAAAAGATGGTTAATCATTATAGAGGTTAATCATTAATAATGGATAGGGTTTAGATTTATTTATGATATTAAAAGACCGATCATTTCGGTTCGACTCAAAAACTAGGATCATGGATCGGTAAATTGAATTGTGCCCAACCTTAACTACAGCATCATCTTCCTCACCAAATCATCCATCACGGAGATGGTTCAGCTAGTAAAGAAGGTTAAAGTTTGAGTGGTTGTTATGGTTTTAGAAGCAGTGGAGATTGGGAGAGAGGAGATCGGTGATTTGTGGGTGTGGATTCAAAGTGTTGAGGCTTCAAGCCAATTCAACAACTTCAGTCAGATTTTACTTGGTAACTACAAGGTGTTCGAGATTTGGATCCATTATTACTAGAAGATAGAGATGATTTTTCGAGAGAAAGAAAGAGAGATAGCTTTAGAGAGGAAGAATTTCTTAGAGAGAGAGAGAGAATCATATTCTCTAGAAAGAAGATCTAGTTTTTTTTTTTTCTTTTTCCTTTTTTTCTTATCAACAATAGTGTATTAGAGAGAGAGATGATGAAGAAAAGTTTTTTTTTTTTAATTTTTCCACGTGTTATTCATTCATTGGTTAGATGATGTGACTATACAAACATCGTTATCTGAATTAACTCAGGAAAGAAGGACAGCTTGAAAAGATTCGATTAGTTACCAAATTTAGCAATTTAAGAAGTGCAGGTAGTATAATGAATATATTTAAAAAGATCAGGTAGTATTCATGATATTATCCATTAATAAAACTTAAGAAATTTAAAGTGAAAAGGTTCTAAAATTAATATAAACTAATACACTAAAAGTTTCATCAAAGGAGCTATAAATGTCTAGTCTCGATTAGCAGCTATGTAGGTACCTATATGATAACAGGAAAAATGAAAAAAAAAATATTACTCCTCTTCTTTGTAAATATCAAATTAAAAACTCTAATAAAATATAAAATAAATGGTATCAAAATAATATAATTTAATTTAAAAGTAAAAGGAGATAATTGTTTAGGTTTCACTAGGTTAACTCATATTCAGATGTTTGGTTTTTTGAAAATTGATTTTAAAATTGGTTTGCATTGCAGACTAATGCTAAGTTAGAACTAATCCAGCCCATTAATTTCAATTTTCTATTTTTTTCTTGATTATGATCGAGTGGCAACTCTAAAATATTTTAAACCTGTTTCCTTTAATTTTAACTCGAGAATTAGCATTAAATGGATTAGGATTTAATGCGAATTGAATTAAATGACAAAATCAAAACTCAAGCCTGACATGTGTGATTTAACATATTTTCATACCTCAAACATTTATAATGGAATAACATTGGTATTACTAATAGGGGTGGTAAAAAAAAAACCAATCGAATCGAACCAATCTATATTGAAAATATGGTTTTTTTAATGGTTTGATTTAAAAATATTCCAATCCAAACCAATTCGTAAATTTATGGTTTGGTTTGGAAGGTAGACTAAACCAATCCGTAAAACCGAAGCAAACTATTTTAGAAAAATATAATAATATTTTACTATATATTTATATGATTTCATTTGATATTTATTATTTGGTGGATATTGATTAAAATCAACTTGTTCATTTTTAAATTTTTTTCAAGCTCATGATATGTAATTTTTTGTTGATGATGAACTATCGTTTTTTTAATAACTTTTAACTTTATAAAGTATGAAATTTATTTATTCGATTATAAACTCTTATTATATATTATTTATTTTATATATTTTGATAGCAAATCATTTTATTCGTTGATGAATTTTGTTGATAGATGATTTTTTATTTTAGCTAAATTTATTGGTAGATAATTAACATGATAGTTCTATTAAAAATTATAAATTATGACTTACTATGTATTGGTTGGTAAGTATATTTTATTGGTGGATAACTGATTTTATAGAAAACTATAGAGTAAAAGTATAATGAATTCATAAAGCGTTTTGTCATGATTTATAATATAAACTTTGTAAAATGATATAAATATTTAAGTATCTAAACAAATGTAAAAAAACTAGAACAAAAAAAATTTTAGTTAGAATTTTGATTTAATCCGTAATTCAAATCAAACCATACCGTTATTTAATGGTTTAAAAAATTTCTAATCAAACCAAACCGCTACTTAATGGTTTGGTTTAGGATGAAAAAAAAAAAAAACAAACCGTAAATTAAGGTTTGGTTTGGTTTTAGAAAAAATCGAACCAAACCGATCCATGCCCACCCCTAAGTATTAGTGTCCGAACTGAATGTATTAGATTGGAATCCTTAGCCCACACTAATCAAGAAGATAAAAATAAAACCGATTTGAAAGGGCCGGGGAAAAAAAAACGCATAAGCGGTATACCAAGCATACAAAAAAGCATATAAGTTAGGTAGTCCAGAGCAGTGGATCCTCATTGGCCCAATTTAAACTAAAGCTTGTTCGGAAGTTGGGACCATTCAAGTATTTATGGACCTTTCAATGGCCAACTTTTAGAGAGCCCCATTGCTGGTGGGGGAAAAAAAAAAAATGAAGCCAACACAGGAACTATGAAACCTCACAATTACTTTTTCCCTGTTTATCAGGGACTACCATTTGTAATTTTTAAATTAAGTAAAAGAAAAATAATACGATATTCTTATTCTATGGCAAATAGCAAGAACTATAAACATGGTATACTCATAAAAAGTAACCACTAAAGTATTCATACTATCTTACTCACTCTTTTTATATATTATTTATATCTTCAGTTATACATTCTCAAAAATTTAAGACATCAATATATTCTACGGTTATATTGTAGATATGGAATTTTTCTCATATACATAACAACCTTTGGTGCTTTCAATATAATATACCAACGGTTGTTATGAAATTTATGGGAGGCTGACAATCTATTTTTTTAACTTTTTATGTTCGTTTTTCCTGTATTAGATGTTTTTCTCTTGCCCGAGTTCTTACGTTTGATTCTATAATTGCATAGGAATTTGATTTTATAATGTACATGAGACGTGTATTTTGTATCGATCTGTAGATCTATTTATTTATTTTTCATTTGTTTTATTAATATTATGCATACATATATATATACATACATATGCAGAAATAATAAAAGTATCGGCATAAAATATAAAACTAGAAGTCTATCTGCTTGACCCTTTTTCATTTCTTTTTCATTATTATTATTATTATTATTATTTAACTATTTTGTCTTGATATGAACCGAGAGGTTTTGGCCTATTCAGAGATATTTATAAGGTAAATTATGGGTCTGTTTGGATTGTCTGTTTTTCATCTGTATCTGTATCTTTTTTAAAATGATATGTGAAAATATATCCGATTTGCATTTAAATTTTATCTATATTTATTTTATTTGATCTTTTGATGAGAACTGTCAACTTTTTTTTATCTATATTTATTTCTTGATAAATAATTTGTTTGAAAAAAGTTTGAAAAAGTGTCTGTATCTGCCGGAAAAAGCCAAAACAAACAGACCCTATTAGAATATCATAAAATTTAACGATAAGATTATTTGATATTACAACGTTTTAAGTGGTTCATTTCAAATCATAATGTTTAAGAAAATGAATCAATTTAGATCACTATTGACACATGTCATTATGTAGCAGATCTTATGAGTTTTAAGTAAATTTTTCTCTCATTAACCATATAAGTAATGATCCCAATTGATCCGTTTCTTTAGACATTGGGACTTTAAATGAACTTTACTACTCTCTCTGAATATCGTGAATGTAATGACACCCTTTGGCAGAGAAAAAAAAAAAAAAAACAATGCTTGCAGGTTTTATTAAGTCAACGCTTTTTATTTTAGTTTTTAGTTTTTAGTTTTTCAAGATCCATATTATCTTACACCATTCTTTGAACATAAATATCATATATACTAAGCCATGTAGTTGGATATTTTGGAAAATGAACAAAGCACAATTTTTTTGTCCAAAGAACAAGGGATGGGCTTGTGAATCCAAACTGCATGACATTAAGACAAGCCCAGAAGTGCCTTTTCTATGAACCATCAATCATAAAGATATACTGCAGAATGTGTTTCATTTTTTAAGTGGGCTTTTATTAACAAGAAAGGCCATGTATACTCTTTTGTTTCAAAATAAATAAATGAATAATAAAAAGAAGAAGAAACGGCTATCCTTAGAATTAGACTTTGAAACTCATCCATCGTTATCACTATAAGTTGAGACGTCTCCTACACAGAAAATATTGTTTCACTTGTCAATTATGGTGTACTTTAAGCTTTTTTTTTTTTTTTGGCCCAAGGTGTACTTTAAGCTTTGATGAATTGCTTTTGTCATTATTTTATCTTCTTTGACATTTTTTTTTCTCCTTTATAGGATTTAATAAAAGTTAGTCAATATATCTTCATTTTTTAAGAAATATGTGGAAAAAAAAATCAGCTTTATGTTATCATCAAATTATAACATGATAGGAAATCAAGTGATCCTTCAAGTTAATCTTTGAAGGTTGCCATATTAAAGGGAAATTATAAAACATATATATTATTTCTATTTTTATACTTTTGTAAACTTATAATTTGTGGTTTGTGTTATGACAAAAACATGACTTGTATTTTACCATAATATATTAATGTTAGGAAAATTTTATGGTCTTACAATTAATTTTGATGGATCGATTCCTTCATTATCCAATGGTTCACAGCATACTCAATCGTGATCAAATCACTAAAATAGTTAATATTTTATTTACTATATTTATTTTAAGATTCAGATTAATGTCATGATCCCGTTTTTAATAAAATAATATTATTAAATATTAATAAAATCATTGGTCCACTTAATGTGTCACAGGCAGGGTCTAATTTGTAACATTTCACAGGGTAGATATTTTTATTAACACGACTTATAACGATACTAAAAAAAAAGCAAATCATGGCACCATTTACTCCATCCAACATGTTTAAATCTTATGAAAGATTCACAGTTCACCTAATCTTTTGGGAAATTATGCATAGTAAGTAGGTTGTTTAAATGGATTCAAGTAAGAAAGTGTTGAAATAATAAATACGAAAAAAAAACCCACCCTTCATTTCCTATCGAAATCATGGAATTATATTAGAATAAAAACATGTGTACTTATAATTAAACTAGCGAATTGGAGTCATAATTCTGAAGCGGAATTAGGATTGCATTTTTTGTGGTAAGGCTCTATCATTTCAGTACTGTTTAAAAGATATCAAAATAATTTAATCTATACTTTATTCATTCCTGTATAGATAAATGAGCTTCATGTTATTTCCTTAAGACTTATTTGGAGGTTTAGTCCCCTTTTATACTCTGCAATAATCACTCACTTCTCTATCAGCCCATTCACGTTGCTTATAATAATAAGGGTTAACGTCACAAACAATACTTGAACTTTCACAAAATATGTAATTAAGTACGTAAATTTTAAAATTAATCAATTTAGTAATTGAACTTTAAATCTGATTAATTTTGTACTTGAAAAGCTTTAAGATTAATTAATTTAGTTAAACAAAATTGATAAAGATACTATTGATGTGCATGAAAAGTTCTTTTATATATCAAATTGATTCATTTCAAAATTCAAGTACTAAATTGATTAACTTTAAAGTTTAGATACTTAATTGTTTATTTTATCAAAGTTTAAGTATTATTTGTGATGATGATGATGATAATAATAATAATAATAATAATAAAAGATGTGAAAATGTAAAGTTTATATTGCAGTAAGATATAAGTAGTTTTGTTAAAAAGAAGGAACGGTTGGTTTGAAAGTTTAGAAAAACAAGCAGGCTTTCCTAAAAGTTTGACCATCTGAAAAACAGACACACATCACCTCTCATGATTTTGATAAAAATAATATTAATTCCGGTTAAACTTCAACAACTAATAAATTAGAAACACAATTTTTATTTGTAGAACGTATTTAAAAATTAGATTATGAAATTAAAGCGAATAACTAGAAACAATAAATAATGGGATCATAACATTATCATCTTCTACCATTTTTTATCACAATATAATAATATTATCTCGTGACATTCATAACTTTCTTTTCTCCCAAATAATATAGAAGGGGTACCTGTGATTAATTATAATTCTGGAAATTTCTAATCAATGTATTTATTCCCAAATGACATGCTATTTTGGATGAGTCCGTCTTTCTATACATGGGGCTGGTAATTGACTAGCCTTAATCATGACTGCCTACCGTGAAAAAAAGATTGAGAACTGATCATTATATAATTGAATCTGTATAATGATATTCCAATTAAGCCGTCGTTACAAGTCGTGTCATTAATGTCTGATAATTTCTTTTCCCCGCTTTTTAAGCTTGACCACTCAACGATTAAATTAATACCGTTCAAATCAATAATAATTACATTACAATCAGTTCAAACTAATAATAATTACATCAAAAATAGATACTTACCAATGAGATATTTTCCATTTCTACATTGGGTTCAACCCCTTAATCACTCATAGAAATTCTAATATAAACTCAATAAATTCTTTTGTGACTATATCCTGACTTAAGTCATGATTATCCTTTGTGTACTTCATATTGTACCATATATCAATATTATTTAAAATCTTAAAAAAGATAGTGCAATGTTCAATTGTATAGATTTCTTTCTTTTCTTTTCTTTTTTTTTTTTTGTCTATAATATTATAGATGTGAACACTTTATCATTAAGGTAATTGAGGTACTAAAGTAGACCGCAAATGAATTGAGTGGAGCTCATCAACTCAACTAAATTTTAGTTTCATTTATAAATGAGTCAAGCTCAAGAGTTTTTATTTAGATTCATAGGCACATGTCATGGGTTTAGAGTATTGGAATGAACCCATGCGACACTTAGCACTCTAGTCCCACCTGAAGAGGCTAAGTTCAGCTTAAAAAAAACCCATACAAGAACTCAAAGGGAGAAAGTAGAGAGAAAAATTCTAAATGTAACTGTATTCACTCAATATCTAAATGATTTACAATTGAAGGGGTTACCTATATATATACAAGTAGCCTCCTAATATGGATGACCTAGATTTGTCGAATATAGTGATTACAATTGATTCTTACTAACCCACAATGGTTACATTCACTCATCCTACCTACTATGATACAATGTACCTAGGCATATAGATAACCCCATGGAGTCTTCTAGAACTCTATGAAATCATCTGAATTTTGGAACCAACATTAAATGTGGATTTTAGGGCTTGTCTCGTTGTTAGGCTTTTAAGAACCCTGTGAATTTGGTCCTATCTCTAAAGTTCATAACATTCTCCCCTACTCAATCTGATGACGTCTTTGTTGTATCTTCCACATGAAATTTAGGTTCTTGTCTTGAAACTACCATAATGCCTCAGCAGGTTCTCAACTTGCTTCACTTTCGGGCAATCCCTTCCATACCACCATATATTCATGCCTCGGCTATTGCCCTCAGCATTGTACATGATGGTTGGCTATGATTCCTACAAATTCTTGTCATGTGGCTCCCCTACTCCAAGCAGGGCTCTTTGGAACTCTAATCTTATTGGGTCTTCTTCATCCCTATGATAGGGCTTTAGCATATTCACATGGAACACGGAATGATACTTCATCCTATATGGTAGTTTCAACTTGTATGTGACACGACCTACCCGTTTCACAATTAAAAATGGTCCCTAGTACCTCTGCATCAACCCTTTATGTAGCTAGCCTTTAATCCTTTAGTTGAGATATAATTTCACAAGGACCTGATCTCCTATCCAATATTCCACTGGCTTTCGTTTTTTATTTACAAACTTTTTTATTCTCTTAATGGCCTTACTAAGGTAAAACCAAGCTAAATCCTTGTTCTCTTGCATTCTTTAGCAAACTTATATACCGATGGACTAACTCATATATAGCCACTACTGATTGTATTAGGAGTCAATGACAATCTTCCCAAAACATTCTCAAATAGGCTTTGACCTATAGATTCATTCCTCTCAAGTTAAAATAAAACTATGCCACATCTAGTAGCTTAGCCCAGTCTTGCTGATTAGCAGCCACAAAATGTCTCAAGTAAAGTTCCACCAATGCATTGTCCCCCTCTATTTGCCCCTCAATTTGAGGACAAAGGCTGGTTGAAAAGTTTAGTTATGAACCCAATAACTTTACTTATTCCATCTAAAAAATTCCTACGAATCGTTCATCCTATCACTCACTATGTATTGTAGGAGACCTCAATACTTCACTATGTGCCTTAGGAATATCAAGTTGCTTCATCAATTAGGCACTCTTTCATCGCTGAGACAAAGGTAGCATATTTATAGAACCGGTCAAGCACTACTATCATTGTGCCATAACCCTCTAACTTTAGTAAGTTGATGATGAAATCCATATAGATACTCTCCTAAGGTTTCTTTGGAATAGGGAAGGGCTTCAATAACTTTGGGATACTCCATGATCTACCTTGTCTTGTTGGCAAACAAGACATGTTCCAGCATAACTCTCCACATCATCCTTCATATGTGGCTAAAAGTATAACTCTTCTACTAATGCCCGTGTCCTATGAATACCAGGATGTCCTACCCATTTCAAGTTATGGCACTCTTTAGGTATCTCCTTCCTTAGATTCAAGGCTCAAGGTATATATACCATTGGCCCTTTTATATACACCAAGCCATCCTCTTCTTAAAAGCTCTAGGTCTTCCCTTCTTTGCATTGATTGAGCAATGCCTTAGCCATTTCATCTTCTTTCCTTCCATCACGAGCTTTATTAATCAAGTGGTTCTCAAATTTACTAATAATGGCTAAGTCTAACTTTCAACTTATTGCATCTACTACTACATTTATCTTGCCCATATTGTATTTTAAATCGAATAGCGAAAGTTTTTCTAGAGTTTGAAAGTAATTGTAGCCACATTGTCTGTCCTTACCGCAAATTTTCCCCCAAGAAATAGTGCCTCTAAATTCGAGGACAATGCACCACTGCGGGCATCTCCTTTTCACGTACCAGGTATTGCCTTTATGCTTCATTCAACTTTCGAGCTCTCAAATGATACGTGATGATTATCCTACATCAAGACTCCACCAATGGGGTAGTTACTAGCATCTATCATACCTTAAAAGGCTTTGTAAATTTAGGGGCTAAGACTGGCTCCTCTATAATTGCCCTCTTCAAGGTATCGAAGGCTCCTTGACATCACTGCTTTTGACACTATGGAGCATTCTTCTTTAATAATTCCATTAGGAGATTTGTAATATTTGAATATTCTTAATAAAATATCGATAATAATTTTCCAACTCCAAAAATGATCTCAACTCAGTAGCTTAGCAGGTTCCTTCCAATCATTGATTGCATAAAACTTTCTATTACCTATTCGAATTCTCCCCTGCCCTATCACATGCTTTAAGAACATCACTTCCTCTTGGGCAAAGGCACACTTTTCCCTTTTCACATTGAAATGATCTAACTTTAATCTTCATTTAATTTCTATGTATATGTTTTATTTGTTTTAATTATTGAACTTTATCAACATGTTAATTGATGAGAGTCATGTATTTTAATATTAATATTGGAGTAGATGATTTGGTATTAGGCTAAATGTGTTTAAGTTAGTATATCTTGAATGAGATATGTTTGTGAACAATATAATTAGTGCATGTATTAAACATGTGTCATTTTGTATGTAAGTATGTGTAATGAAATTAATGTTATTATTTTAATATATTAATATGTGTATAGTATAATTAATGTTTGTGTCTATTATGAATTAATATGTATGTGTTATGTTTATAATTATCAAAACAACTTTTGAATTGCCTAAGAAATTATTGACATAATTTTTCAAAGGTTAAGCCATTTTTCAAGCTCAAATTCAACCCAAATGAACTCCAAATTAAGCCATATTAAGCCTAAGTCAAATGTACCCTTAAAGTTAAACTTTTGATAATTATAAATCTCAAATTTGATTAATTAGGTCTCTTTTTGGCAGCCCATATTTTCATACGAATTTTCCTCTTTCTTTTCTTTCTCTTTTCCTTTTTCTTCAAATCATAAGCCATAAGCCATAAACCAAAAACCAAAATCAAGCTCTTGGATTCAACAATCTCATTAAGCCAAAGCCATGTCATGTAAGTTAATGTAAGTATAATCTCTTTTTTTTTTTTTTTAATTTCCTTTCTTGTATTTCAGATGTAAAACCTATGGTAGGACGAGTTAATGTCATTTGAGTTGATTGGTTTTATGCATTGATATATGTTAGGTTGTGTTTTGTCATTGTGTGAACTTGGTTAAGTGTTAGGGAAGTTGTGAGAAGTGTTGGTGAGTAGTGAAGTTAAGTTGAGTAATTGAAGTTGAAGTGAAATGTAGGAGAGCATTTGATGTGAATGAATTAGTTTGATGTGTTGTTATGAAGTTCAAAGTTGCTAGGATTGGTTAATGTGGATAGAAGATAGTGTATGAAGTTAAATATGTGTTTGAAGCAGGATTAAAAGTATTATAAGTTACATATTTTTTTTGAAGTGTAAAAAAAGGGAAGTAAAACATTTTCGAATAGGTCTGTTTTTGAGTGTATGCTGGCATCTGGTACTTCAATGCTACCGGCGTAGAGGCGGTGTTGAATATGATCAAAATATATTTTTCTAAAGTCACTTAAAACACCGCCTGCTTTTGTAAAGAAATTTGCCAGTGTTTATTTTTCAAAGCGAACGCCGGCCATTAGATTCCAACGCTGCCGGCGTAGAGGCAGTATTGAATGCAAATAGAATCAAAATTTTTAATGCTGAGCTTAAAGTCGCCGGCGTACTATCTCACGCTGTCAGCGTACATGGAAACGCTGCCGGTGTTAAGGGTATCCATGGGCGTTGACCAACCCCATGGAACTCTCAGAAATTTTTGAAAATTGGAATTACAACCTATATCGGCTCAAGGCCACCGACATAGACTAAAGGCTACCAGCATATTTTTGAACGCTGCCAGTGATGGCAAGCATTGAGTTTTAGTGTATAGTGCAGTGGTTCAATGCCGCCAGCGTGTCCTCTGTAGTTTTTATTTTTAAAAACTTTCTCTAATATTTCCCAAAGTTTTATATATGATCAATTAAATATTTGTTGAGTATTGTATGATATAATATGATGTTTAAATGCTATGTTATGACTTTGTAATAATTTATTTAAATTTCTTTGATTAGTTATGCTTGAAACTAGTTGATTAGTGCTTGAACTAAGTGAGAAATTCAATATTATCTTGTACAGTGATAGATCTTTGCTCGGCTAACCCTATTAGTTCCCGAGCTATTTCAGGTACGTGGTAACTTGCTTGTTTTTTTACTAGGATAAGCATTATTTAAAGTTATTCTAAATTAATAAATTTAATAATTGTTTATTGAGTGTCTTTTATACCGTTGAATCTGATTCTGAGAGCGGTAACCTTACTCAGATTGGGGGCATGGCAGTTTTAGGCGCTTAGACCACCCTTGTCATTTTGATATGACTTTAATAAGTGGTTCAGCGGGTAATCGATGGGGAATTTGGTGTCGGTATAACATTTGCTCATTCTTGAAAGGATGTAATAGGATTTAATTTAATGTTTATGGGAATACTTGAATTAAGTGATATTATGAATCGAGTTAAGTAAAGTCGAGAAATGGCTAGAAACCCTAAATGAGATTACTTAATCGTTATGGATAAATTTATCTAGGATGGTATGAGTATCCGAGCTACTTATATCAACCCCTTGAGCGTCGTGATCGTTACTCAGGTTCCCCAAGAAATCCTTGTTGCTCGGAGTTTGAATACTTCCATGGTGTATGACTAACTGAAGATTGAATAATAAATAATATATTGTTGCATTTTGCATTTAGCTTAAGCATGTGTGAATCATTTGTATTTGTATTCATTACTTATGTACTGGGCCTTTGACTCATATTTTAACCATTTCAGGTGATGAATCTGACGAGTTTTATATGAATATGGGGTATGGAACCGATTTCGAGGATTTTTTGCTGGTTTAGAGGACTAGAGATGACCTTAGACTGATGGAATCCATATTTTATAATAGACTAGTTATGATAGCTTTTGTGGTTGTATTTGAAGTTCTAGTTGGATTATATTTGTAATTTTGTTAAGGCTTGTAAGAAGCCTTTGGTTGTAATATATATACGTACTTAGCAATGTATGATTTGAGTTTATTTCTCTTGTGAAATATGTTGAAGGTGTAGTTATGTTTTGCTAAAAGTTTTGAAAAACTATGGTTTCAATTATGTTAATTATGTGGAATTAGACAAACAATTTCTCAAACACTTCTTTTTTCACAACCTTACATATAATCCTATAGGTTATATGTGGTTGGAAAACTTTTATCGTCTATTTTAACTATAGAGGTGATAGCGGGTCCTTATACACATATAACTCAGTCTCCTATAATGCTTGAAATATTGGTTGAAGGTGGTTCATGTGTTCTTCTAATGAGTTATTATTGACCACAATGTCATCTAGATAGACTGCCATAAATTGATCAAGGAACGGTGCCAAGACTTTATTCATAAGTGTGCCAAATGTAATGAGAGCATTTGTGAGTCCAAAAGCATCACTAGGAATTCAAAAGCACCATACCTCATGATACATGTGGTATCGGGCTCATCACACCTTTTGTCGTCCTTGCTTAAAGGTATCTTGACCTTAAGTTTAGCTTTAAGAAGTACTGAGCTCCTCCCAGTCAATCAAAAAGATCTGCCACCTATGGTATCGATACTTGTTTTTCACAGTTACCTTGATTTATGCTTAATAGTCAATGCATTAAGAAAACCATCTTACCTCTTCTAGAATAGCACAAAGGCTCTAAAGGAAGCTTATAAGGGTTTGATATTGAAATAGCCATGAATTTTCCAATTTATATTTTATAAATGTGTTATTGAAATTACATATGATTTTGAAAGAAATGTGATATATGTGAATTATGTTGATGCATGAAAAATGAGTAGAGTTGTTGTTTTAAAAAAATTAAATATTTTAGAATGGTTAAATATTGAGTTCATAAATTTTTAAGTGTATTAGAATATATGAAATATGATTAGAATAAGTTAGATTATGCATGTAATTAAATCAACCTTTAGTAGAAATTTTGCTACAAATAAAGCCCAAGACCACATTTAATTAGCCAATAAAAGCTTCATTAATTAACCAAATCCAAGCCAATTAAAGGACTTAATTAGGGCAGCCACTAAAGTCAACCAAAAGGATAAATATCAACTTTTAAAGTGCAAAATTCGTCCAAAAATTTCAGACTACCATTACACATGCCAAAAAGTTTCAAAACCCTATTTGTACTCCCTTAAAAGCTCTCTTATGTTCATGTACAACTAAACCCTTCATTTTCTATAAATTAAACCCTCAAAGGCTTGCAACTAGATTATTAAACCAAGGCTCCAAGTCCATATGAAAGTGTATTCTTCTTACATTGTTTGTATTTAAGTTGAACTTTTGTTAGAACAGGATTTATGTGCTAATTGGTGATAGAATGATTTTGTGCATTAATGGTAGTTTGAGTAGAATTATATTGCTAGAGGAGTTATAGTATATGTTTTATATGAATTTTGAAATGTGGGGATGATTGTGTTGGGATGGCTTTAAGGTTGAGTAGTGTAAGGGCATGTAGAATTGAAGTGTGAATTTACGTGATGTTGTAGTTGAATGATTGATGGATTTAAGGGGAGTTAATACTTGTTGAATGGTGTTTAGAATATATAACAAGTTTTGGGAAGCTTAGAATAAGTTTGGAGGATTTTTTAAATGACTAGATTTTGTAAAGAAAATAGGGGAATTCATAAAAATCGTGTGATTTTGTTCCAAGGATCTACGTCGGCGTACTTAGAAACGCTGTCAGTGTTGGGGGTATCCACGGGCATAGACCAACCCCATGGAACTCTCGGAAATTTTTGGAAATTGGAGTTGCAGTCTACACCGGCTAAAAGCCGCCGGTGTAGACTAAAGGCTGTTGGTGTATTTTTGAACGCTGCAAGTGATAGCAATGTTGAGTTTTAGTGCATAGTACACCGGTTCAACGCTGCCGGCATTGAAGGCAGGCATGTCCCCTGCAGTTTTTTTTCAAAAACTTTCTCTAATATTTCCCAAAGCTTTATATATGATCAATTGAATATTTGTTGAATATTGTATGATATAATATGATGTTTAAATGCTATGTTATGACTTTGTAATAATTTATTTAAATTTCTTTGATTAGTTATGCTTGAAACTAGTTAATTAGTGCTTGAACTAAGTGAGAAATTCAATATTATCTTGTAATGATAGATCCTTGCTCGGATAACTCTATTAGTTCCTGAGCTATTTCAGGTACACGGTATCTTGCTTGTTTCTTTGCTAGGATAAGCATTATTTAAAGTTATTCTAAATTAATAAATTTAATAATTGTTTATTGAGTGTCTTTTATACCGTTGAATCTGATTCTGAGAGCGGTAACCTTGCTCAGACTGGGGGCATGGTAGTTTTAGGTGCTTAGACCACCCTTGTCATTTTGATATGACTTTCATAAGTGGTTCAGTGGGTAATCGATAGGGAATTTGGTGTTGGTATAACATTCACTTATTCTTGAAAGGATGTAATATGATTTAATTCAATGTTTATGGGAACACTTGAATTAAGTGATATTATGGATCGACTTAAGTAAAGTCGAGAAACGGCTAAAAACCCTAAATGAGATTACTTAATCGTTATGGATGAATTTATCTAGGATGGTGTGAGTATTCGAGCTACTTATATCAAACCCCTGAGCGTCGTTATCGTTACTCAGGTTTCTCCCGAAATCCCTATTGCCTGGAGTTTGAATCCTCTCATGATGTATGACTAACTAAAGATTGAATAATAAATAATCGATGTTGCATTTTGCATTTAGCTTAAGTATGTGTGAATCACTTTGCATTTGTATTCGTTACTTGTATACTGGGCCTTTGGCTCATATTTTAACCATTTCAGGTGATGAATCTGATGAGTTTTATGAGAATATGGGGTATGGAACCGATTTCGAAGAATTTCTTGATGGTTTAGAGGACTAGAGATGACCTTAGACTTGATGGAATCCATATTTTGTAATAGACTAATTATGATAGTTTTTTTAGTTGTATTTAAAGTTCTAGTTGGATTATATTTTAATTTTGTTAAGGGTTGTAAGAAGCCTTTGGTTGTAATATATATATGTATATATATATACGTACTTAGCTATGTATGACTTGGGTTTATTTCTCTTGTGAAATATGTTAATAGTGTAGTTATGTTTTGCTAAAAGTTTTGAAAAACTATGGTTTCAATTATGTTTGTTATGTGGAATTAGACAAACAATTCCTCAAACACTTCTTTTTGGACAACCTTACATATAATTCTACAGGTTATATGTGGTTGTGGAACTGTTATCGCTTATTTTAATTACTGTGGTGATAGCGAGTCCTTATAGATATATTCTGCTTGCAACAATTTCTTAAGTTGGTGCCTTAACTCCTCCAACTCTAGAGAGGACATTTGGTATGGCACAGCTACGGAAGGGTTTTCTCTTAGTTTTAGCTCAATGTGATGGTTTACTTCCCTCCTCAGGGAAGATTCTTAGGTGATTCAGGTGGAATCACATTCTTGAATTCCTAATAACTCCTTTATAATAGTAAGGATCAAAGCCTCCTTACTAAGTTCACCATCTTTTATAGCTACTAGATAGGCCATTTCATTCTTCTTCAACCCCTTTGCAAGTTGCTTGCTTATAGGAATTTGGTGGCTTATCCCTCTTTCTTCGTCACAGGAGTCACACATTATGACTTGCTATCAAATATACATACATAGTTCGCTCAAGGGACAATCAATGCATCAATCTTAATAAGAAACTCCATTCCTATCACGAATTCAAAGTTGTCTAAGGACACTACCTCAATAGATTCCTTCCATTGCCATCTGTCGATCTGCAATTCATCATCTTTTGCAATTCCAATTGTTAGGATTTCCTTTGAGTTTACCGTCTTTAACCAAGTTTTGGTCTTCCCAATTTGTAACCCCAGTTTCGATGCTACTATTTTTGCAATGAATAGATAAGAGGCATCGGTATCAATGAGGGCATTTAGTTTCTTACCAACAACTTCCAATTTCGTATACATCAGTCCTTTGTGCTTCTCTAATGCTTGGCCTTTCATGGCACACAAGACTCACAATGAGCCCAATTTAGTTTGCTCCTCATCTACCAAGCTACTGCCAGCTTTTATGACTACTAATTTTTTTCTCTTTGGGCCTTCTCTAGCATAATGTAGCCCATGCAAAAATTAAACTTCAACTTTCAAGGCTTTCTTCTTTCTCCCTCCCTTTCTTCCATCCTATACTTCATCTTAAAGGAACTACCACTTCTTTCTTTTTCCCGTACCGCTCTTTCCGCTTAGATGGAAGGCTTAGAGTTTGTCTTCTTGAACTCTATCAAACTATCAGCAATAGCCATTACTTTGGAAATATCTCTTACCCCTCTTCATTCCAACTCTAACTTCACCTATGGTTGAGCTCATCAAGGACCATAACAAAAGCATCATTAGGGCTCAAATCTAATATCTCTAGCTTTAGCTCCGAGGGTTCCTACACATATTGCTTCATGTCTCCTATATGACTTTAAGTGTCAGAGTTTAATCTTGGCCTTTTAGGAGCATCTTGAGGAAAGAACTGCCTCTTGAATTCTTGGACCAACCTCACCACGTGATGATAACATTTTCCCTTAAATGCTACCAAACCATTACAGAGTCTTTCAAATACATGGCAGCAATATGTACCTTACTTAAGTCATCTACCATCTCAAGTGCATTAAAATACTACTAAAGTCCCTACAATAAGTTATCTACTTCCTGAACTTATCTAACCCCTTGAAGTATTCCAACTTGGGTACATCTACCTTGTCATTGGTTGGGTAGTCATCCTGTTAGCTATTGCCGCTCTATAAGCTACCAATTGAGCCCTTATTTCCATCATCTCTCAATGTAAGGCTACAATAGCAGCATCGGTACATCTTCCTTAGGTTTTGATACCACAATCGTGGCTTCGAGGAGTTCCTTCTTCTATTTAATGGCCTATTTTTGTGTTATGAGGTCTCCCATTGCCTCATTTATGGCTCCCTCAAACTAGGCGCGTTGGTCTTCTTCGATTTTCTACTTCAGATTGTCCATCATGTCAAGCTTTTTCTTGGACTCAACAATGCTTAACCCAACCCTGTCCATCTAAACATTCAAAGAGTTTAGCATATCTTTAGACTGAGCTCTTTGCTTGGTCAATCAACCCTCCTTCTATTCATTCACCTCCTCCACTATAGAGGTGTTCTCATTTCCAAACAACATGGTCTCTACCAACTCTCGCTCTGATACCACTTATCATGGGCTTAGAGTTTAGGAATGAACCTGTGTGGCACGTAGCACTCTAATCTTACGTAAAGAGGATAAGTTCAGCCTAAAGAACCCATACAAGAACTTAAAGAGAGAAAATTTGAATTTCGCTTAATGCCTGGAATATTTAAAACTAAGGAGTTCACCTCTATATATACAATGGCCTCTTGAGATGGATAGCCTAGAATTATCGGATCTAATGGTTACAATCAAATCATACCAACTCGTAGTAGTTACATTTACCTATCTTACATACTATGATATAATGTATCTGAAAATTCTAAACACTCTCGAAAGATTCTGGAGTCTTCTAGAACTTAATAGAATCATTTGATTCTTGGAATTGACATCAAATGTGGACCTTAAGCCTTGTCTTATTTAGGCTTGTAAGAACCTCGTGAATTTGGGCTATCTCTAAGGTCTATGGCACACACTCATTTATAAAAGGCTTATAAGTAGGTATCGAAGCACACTTATGAGTTACACATATTATATATAGCATATTAATAAAAAAAACTAGTTTTTATATTATGCATAATAAATCTACATTCATCCATCCATTTCTTCATATTTATTTATTTATATATCAAGCTTCTCGAGTTTAACTTTATCTTATATCTTATAGCTATAAATGTGTGGATTTAGACTCATAAGTCAAGCCACTTGTGAGCTATTTGAACTCAATATTACAAATAATTCCAAATTTTATGTTATGATAATATCTCAAATAGTACCTAACTTTTGATAAAATATATAATTAAATACCTAATCTTTGAAATGATATATTTAATACTTAAAAAACTTTAAAATTGATCAATTAGTACCTAAATAAACTCAACGGAGGTATTTGGCATGCACGAAAACTTCTTTCAAGTACTAATTTAATCAATTTTAAAGTTTAGATACTAAATTAACCAATTTTAAAATTCAATTATCTAATTGCATATTTTTCTAAGTTCAGGTACCATTCATGACATTAACCTTCTTATGTTTAGTTAGGAACTCCTTGAAGTCCAATATTAGGAAATTTCATCAAGATAAAGACTTGAAAAGACAAAGTAATACTATAAAATATCTCAATGTTTCACCACTTTGAAATATGTTATCAAGACTTGCATATAAGTATGCTATTGATGTGAGTCAATCTAAAGTAATAGTAGTATTTATATCATTTGCAATTGCAGGGCTCAAGCTTGAACTCAACATGAATCTTGTTTAACTAAATGAGTTAAGGTTAAATTTGATATTTCTAGGTTTTGTAAAACCTCACTTTCAATTAAAATCAAAAAGTTTTTGAACAAGTCAAACCTGAGCCTCCTAAAGTTCGGCTTAGCTCATTTGCAACTCATTCATATAGAGTAGGGACTAATGGCACTAATTATGTGGTACCCTCTACTGGTTGATTGAATCTAGTTTACTAATATATGCTTTCTTGTATAATTTAAATATTTTTTCCCTTAGATAAGTGAATAAGGCTTAAGTTATATAACTTGTTTTCGACAACCACTGAATATCCTAAAAACTAATCTTTTTTTATTTTATGTTGACATAGGTTTGTAGTTGAAAACTCTTACCTCATACCACGGTCTATTTATTAATGATGAGTGAAAACCTAAACCCATAATTAGTACAACTAACATGTATTATGTTTAGGTTAGACCTATTTATTGACCGAAAAGTTAGATAAATCTATTAAAGAGAAAATGATGCTAATAAAATTAATTTTTAAGATAAAAAATGAGATAGCCCATTAGTCTTAACACTTAATATAAAAGTACAAACTAATCGGGAGTTTAATGAATTAAAGTCTATGAAATATAATGAATAAAAAATTCATTAATTATCAAACACCATTATCTTAAGTTGAAACTTAACTTTGTATAGCTCAAATTAAAATAAAAGTTAGTAATTAGTACTTGAGACCCCAAACTAAATTTAATGTAAATGAGGAATAAAGAAGATAGAGGTTGAGCAAGAGGGGAAAAAAATGAAAGTAGAAGAAGATAGACAATTTTTTGCTGTGACCAAAAAGTAGTAGTTAGAGAAACTTCCATGTAATGTTTAAGCTTGAAAGGAGTCAGCTAGACTCTATTCTAATTTATTGTAATTGTGTTGTATTATGTGAGAATAAAAAAGAAAAAAATTTAAATATTATTAACTTCAAACAAATTCGATAGTTAAGCTCGTGGCACATTTATGAAAGAGCAAATTACACTAAAGGTCATAGCGTTTGAAGTAAGTTCACTTGAGGTCACAACGTTTCGAGCAATTAAAAAAATATCACAACATTTAGAGAAGTGAGTCAATTGAGGTCTCTGTTGACACGTGTCAATGGAAGAAATATTTAATTAAAACATAGAAGATCTAACATATTATAACACGTATCGATAGATACCTGAATTGACTCATTTCTCTAAACATTATGATTTCAAATGAACTTACCATCAAACGTTGTGACTTTCTAGTATAATTGACTCATTCATAAAATACATTTGTTTCATTATATTTTGGTCATTTTAACATTATATTTTTGTCATTTTCAAATAGAAATTTGTTAAAAAATAAATATTAATGAAAAACTGATAGTTTTACTCATAAAGTGACTAAATAAATACGATACATATATGATATAAATATAATACAAATAAATTAAAGATATAGATCAAATATGAATATGATACATATAAAAAAAGGACAATCCAAACCCAATAAATAAGTTTCTAGATAGGTTCCCTTAACCTGAACACAAATTTAAACATGTCATTCTCGCTCTAACCCATTTAATATTCGAGTTAATTTTTTTAGACCTAAGCTTGCATGTCATATCAAATTTAAATTTGCTTGGCTTATTATTTGTGTGGGTTTTTGATAATCCAATCATGTTTATAATTGTGTCATGTTGTATTTATGGATATAGTCCAATGTTTCAAACGACTTTTCATAATTTCTATAACATTTTGAATTGACTTGTAGCAACCATTGCTAAAACCAACCGAATCAACTGCAGATTGATCATGCGCTGTCCATTTTCTTTATTTTATTATCAGTTAAATTATTTTATGGTTAAATATCGTGAATAGTATCTAAATTTTGATAAAATATATAATTAAGTATATAAATTTTAAATTGATCAATTTTTTTATCTAAGAAAACTTTTTATCCATGCTAATAGTAGCTCTATCATATTGGTTAAAAATGCTACGTGGGTTGACATTGTTAACCAATTTGATGGAGATGCCATTGATATACACGAAAAATTCTTTTAGATATTAAATTGATTAATTCGAAAGTTTGAATAACTAATTAAACATTTTATCAAAATTTAGATACCATTAATGAAATTAACTCTTATTTTATCAAGAGTAGAATATGTTATGAAAGCAGCTATTCTATACATTGAGAACTAAACACGCAGTATTGAAGTGATTGAATTCATATGAGTAAATATGATAAAATGCATTGTAATTAAAAAGACAACACTTTATAGTTTCAAACAACTCCTATTCGCATTACTATATAAAATAAGGTTGTAATATAATCATTTTTACCTACGCGTGAAATAATGTTATAATACACAATTTTCATTTGTTGATTTCTATTTAGTCAGTGTTTTGGAAAAGCAATTTATTCCTTATGGAATTATTATTTATAAGTTTAAACAATGAATTACTATTCAATATTTTTAATAAGAATTCTTTATGAAATAGATTTGAATAATGAATGTTTAATTGTTCAATATTTATTTTATAGGTTAACGTCGTGAATGGTAAATGAATTTGACCAATTATGTAATTAAATTCCTAAACTTAAAATTAATCGATTTAATATTTGAAAAAAAAATCATGTATACCAATACTATCTTCATAAATTGGCTAATACTATCATCCTACGTAGTATTTTTAACTATATGATGGATGTACTATTAGCATATATAAAAAGTTTTTTTAGATACTAAATTAATCAATTTTAAAGTTTAGATATCATTCGTAATATTATAATAATTTTTATAGATGTATTAAATGCTGCAATAGTCCTTGTATAAAAAATTAAGGCTGCGGTGGCAAAGTGAAGGAATAGTAATATCTTAATATGTTATGAAAGTCGGTAGCTGAGATTCAATTACCAAAAAATGGAATAGCCCTGGGATCAAGAATGCGTCATAATTTTGCAAGGAGTTTTGGCTGGTTCATATTACTTTGCATGTTAGTCCCTTTCTTTGTAACCCTCCACTATTGGCACTCAAATTTTTAACTAAAGACAATCTGATAAACAATTACATTGAAAAAAGATGTCAACAATAATACATGAAGATACTTATCCAGACCGCTCTATCTTAACAGTTCTACCAGGAAAACATATATCATCAACAAGTAAATTAAATTATTTTCCTAATCAAGGTGTGATGCAAAGCTTGCTAGTCAAATGTCAAACTTATATATCTGTGTAAATTATATTATTTTATTCAAAGATAGGGAAGGAATTAGTATAAATAAAGCCTTAGTATATTCACTTTGGTCATTTTCAGCCGATATTTTTAATTTTTCGTTTATATTGCTTCCCTGTCGGCATCAAAAGCAATTTTTCAAATTAAATGTATTGACTTTATAGATACATACATGGGTGTGCGGCTGTAATGTTCAACTCATTGACTTTTAGTGAAGGATTCTTTGTATTTGGACTACCAAATTACTTCACATTGACTTTTTAGATAAGGATTCTTTTTATTCGAATTATTAAATTATGAAGGGAACATTAAGATATATATCAGTAAGCTCCAGTGGGATTATCATTATAATATATAGTAATTGTGTGT